>BRYF01000027.1:11551086-11558586 GCA_030159135.1 Actinidia polygama | reverse complement strand
CTGTTAGCTAAAATGTAAACTATAAGAGGATGAAATAGGTTTGTTAGGATTAATAACAAATTAAAATTTTATGTTAAAGACATATTAGCACTGCATTTTTAGTCTAAGCAAATATTTAAGCAATTTAAAAGAGAGGAGAGAAAAGAGTGCAAATGATTTATAGTAGTTCGAAAAATCTCGGTCTGCGTCGACTCTAAAGGCTTCTCCTTAGAAATTCACTATCTTTAAGCTAACGGGTGCTTAACAACCTTTACAATCATTAAAACACTTCTTTTCGTCAAGAGAAGCCCTCTCTTGAAAATTTTACAATCACTAATAGTGATTCTCTAAAAAGGATGTAATTGTTGAAGTATCTAAAGCTCACCAACTTTAGATTAAGGATGATTTCAATGAGGCTTTTCTATCTAAAGTGATTTTGCTCTCTTTGATCTTGACAAATCCAGCTCACAATAAATGATCAAGGAATTAAAATATTGAATACAAGTGTAAATGAGTTTTTTGTTGACTCAATACTTCGATTTTGATGATAACAAAATATTGTATTAGTGGCTAACATGTTTACTTAGTGTGTAGTCCAGAAGTGTAATGTTACAGAACTCAAATTAATAAAACAAAACTGCAAACACTTTCTGCTCAGAAAGTGTCGACACTTATTCATAAGGTGTCGACACTTGAAAACTTGGAAGTTGCATTGAATAAATCAAATATAAAGTCTTAGGCAGATGAAAGTGAAATTCATGAATCTCACTAGAAAGAAGATGGTCATGATCATATACATCCACAGAGAAGATATCTCAAAGAACATGACGTGATCGATGCTCGAAAAGCCAAGAAAACGAAGAAATATATTTTGGGCAAGAAGTGTCGACACCCAGGAAGTGTCGACACCTCAAGACATACTACCAAAGAACTGCTTCTGGAACAGAAAGTGTCGACACCTGGTACAGGAAGTGTTGACACTTGAAGACAATGGAAAATGATTCAAATCTGTGAAAACAAGTGTCAACACACGTGGATAAAAGAGTCGACACCTAGCTTAGAAAGCTTTGACACCTTAAGATAGTGTCCAAAGTTACAGAAAGTGTCGACACATAAAATAGAAAGTGTCAACACGTGAGGACAATAGCCAAAATCCTTTAAGGTAGATGATCAAGTGTCGGCACATGACACAGGAAGTGTCGACACCTGAGAACAATAGCCAAACTCTTGAAGACAGATGATCAAGTGTTGACACATGACTCAAAAAGTATCGACACCTGGACATAGTGTGTTTCAACTGAAGGAAGAAGGCTGGAAGTGTCGACACATATTCTTAAGGTGTCGACACCTGAAGCCCAGAAAGTGTCAACACGTGAAAAAAGTGTCGACACCTAACGATAATATTTTTGAACGTATAGTGGTTTGAAATGACATTTAATACATCTCAACCATCACCAACGGCTGGATCACCTTGAAGCCATTATATACAAGTCTCCAAGAGCATTTAACTACAAGAAGACATATCTCTGTTGCATTGATTGATCATCCAACAAGCACAAAAGTCAAGATTCCTTAAAAATTCTTTTTGTCTTCAATAGTTGGTATTGATTGTGTGATTCCACTCATATCTACTCTATTGAGAGAGTGTATTTTCATCTTGTAAAACCACCCAAACACTTGAACCCTTGTAAGTTTAAGTGTAGATTGGACAAAAACACTTGGAAGATTGAGAGGGTCTTAGATAAAACCTCTTGGAAGAACTTGGTGATAACTTCTTGTTGTCAAAGTGAGCTGAGCACTTGAAAATCAGCCCCCACGTTGTAATTGTTGATTACAAGTAGTGGAAGAAGATCTTGCGGAAGTCTTGGGAGGACATAGATCACACGTTGTGATCGAACCTCAGTAAATCTTTGTGTGCTCTCTCTTATACTTGTTCTTACTTTACATTTTCACTTATTACATTGCACACTAGTTAATTTATTGATTATAGTGATTAGATTAATTTTTAATTAATTCTAACTGCTAATTAATTTTGAAAAAAACAATTCATCCCCACCCCCTTCTTGGGTTACCTATTGGGTCAACATTTTTATGGCATTTCAATATCTTCCCAACAAACTCAAGGATTGAATTTATAAACCTAAACCTTAATAGAGTCGTTCCTGCATTTAATACTTCTAATCTAGTGGTTCTGATTGAATCTCAGCTTTAGGATCTTGATTTGGACGTGCATGATTAAAGTTTTCAAACTTCATTCAAGACTTCGGTCGAGGTTGTTCTATGTTTCCAATGAGCTATTCTTTTTGAATGCTTAAGGTCTTGCTAACTTGACATTGTTTTGTTTTTCCAGTGAACTTTCTTTTCTTCATTTGAGCTCTCAGCTACCTTCGGTTGATCGAATCTCAACTTTGGTTGATGTCTTTATCAACTTCAGTCGACTAAACCTTAACTTCGATCGAGGTTATTCTAACTTTTCAGTGAGCACTTGGTTCCTCTATTCTACTTCGGTTGTGCTTCTTCAACTTCGGTCGACCGTAATTGAACTTCGGTCGTAGTTGCTCTGTTTCTCTAGTGAGTATTTTTTTCAATTATTTTGAACCTATATTCTATTTCAATTGAATTTCGATCGACTGAACTTGTGACAGTAACAGTTGTTATACTATTTTCTTCACAGTTCAAAATCGTTAACTATCCAACATGAGTTTAAATGCTGGTTTGATTCTTCTACAAATTTTATTTGCATAATTACTTTGAAGTTGACTAATAGAATGTTTTGGATATCATTACGATCATGTGTAGACTTATTTTTAAATACACTCTTGTTTCTCTTTAAGGATATGAAATAGTCACATGAATCCTTTCAATTTTAAGTTGTGTTATCAATCTATGTATGCATGTTTAATCTTTAAACAAACTTGTTTAAGGCTATTTTGAGTTAATTAAGTAGTTTAATACAAGAGAATTTGTTAGACATTTCGTAACAAGATTTTCATCATAAGTTTAAATAGGCTTTATATTTTTGAAACTTTATATTTTGTTTTAAAATTTATATGCTCCCCTTACTCCCGCTCCCCCTATCTTCATACTTATTAATTTTTTCCAGGATTTCATGTTCTGGGATAAGATTCACACAACTTTGAATAGAATAATATGTTAAACACATCATATAATCATAATTGAAAGCATGGCATTCATATCATAAAAGAAAATTATCCAAAGCTAACCAAAACCAACATATCCAAAGCACTTAACCAAATTATCAAAAGCTTAAAAAAATTATCCATGGCAGCAAAAAGTTAAAACATAAAAATAAATTAGTATAAAACTCCTTTTTTATCCTTTTTTAGTAGCCTAAATTCCTTTTTTAGATCCTTTTTTAGATCCTTTTTTTGTGAGGCTCCTAATGTTCCATGAGTAGAAATCACCTCATTCATTCATTTTCGATGCGTATATTTTTCAAGTTAGATTGGTTTATTGATGAGTATGGACTGTCTCGTATTTGGAATACCCGTGATCTCAAACAGAATCGTGAAATTAAGGACTATAGTTTTTCCTCTTACTTTTGTGTTTATAGTGTATTCAAGGTTGTCTAGATTTCCTACTTCTAAATTATAGTAGAAAAATCTCACCAAATTGGAATATACTTTGGTTGGAAGAGGGAGTAGTCAATCCCATCCTAAGGCTTCAACCGGTGCTATCATCTTTCTGTAGTACTTCAATGGAAAATTGATTTCAAAATCCCTTTCGGTGATGATGGTTCTTTCCTTGAAATCCGACAGCCACGTCTTTTGAATTTCTTCACTTTTGAATAATCGCGTTTTGAAGACCAAAGATCGTTCAACCAGATTAGCATCTTGGCGCCTCGGGTCATTCACGGAAAGCTTAGTTCTAGGATGAATCATGGCTGATTTTTTGGAGATTCTTGATCTAGGGTTTGTGTTTGATGAGAGGATTTTGAAAGTTTGAGGAAGAAATAGTCAACTAGGACTTAATATAATGGAATAGAATAATTGATAACCTTAAAATTTTGAGAGGAATTTAAATGATCTTAGAACTTTGTTGGAGGAATTTGAACAAATTTAAAACTCTATCCCTTCCCCTTCTGTCGTTGTTTCTACGACTTCGGTTGAAGTTTCGGTCGACAGAATCGGTTGATCTTTAGATTCGGTCATCCAAACTTTTTTTAGAGAATCAGAGGATGAATTTAAACATTAAAGGATGAATTTGGAGATGAAGAAGCCAAGTTTTTAATGGATTTTGAAGATTTTTGAAGAAGAACTTAAGTGTCTTTTAAAAGGAGAGAGTGAAGAAGGATGGATACTTAAGTATGAGTTAAAAGCCCTAATTTCACGACTTTTTAATTATCTGTAACTACAGCAACATCGGTCGAAAATTCGGTTGATCAAAGTTTGCCTTTCGATTGACTGAAGTTTCTATGGAACCTTTGACAAGAAGAACTTGTGTTTTATTTTTGTTTCACTTCTTATTTTCTTTCTATCTAAAAGTTCTAATTGACATATATTGACTGTAGGATAAGAGTCTAACACATATTAACTTGCATTTCATAAATTGAGACTTCTATGCAAGTTTTTGCCAATTTTGTTCATATCAAGAGTTTGAACACATGTGCTACTATTTTAATATTTAGATTTGTTTTTGTTTTGTCGAAGTTTATTTATATGGAATAATTTATAATCTAGACTATTGCTTTTTAACTACCTACTTAACTCTAGTCTTGTAAATTTATTTAAGAATCCACAATATTTACATTGGTTGAGACATACCAAGTTCATGTCGAATAAAGCAAAATCATTTTTTATCAAGGAATTTTGTAAAACTTTTCGCCAATTGCTTGTTGGTAGATATATATTAAAGCTCAATATCCCTTTTCTAAATGTGATCTTTTAGAAAATGATGTCGAATCTCAATGTGTTTTGTTCTTGAATGTTGTATGGGATCCTTAGATAAATTTCTAGAACTAGTATTGTCACATTGTCACAGTTGATTGAAATATGATCAAAATATAAATCATGGTCCTCCATTTGTTGTTTTATCCAAAGTACTTGAGCACAACAACTTCCGGCAGCCACATATTTGGCCTCGGTAGTCGATAGTGCAACGGAATTTTATTTCTTACTAAACTAAGATATTAGGAATTATCTTAAAAATTGACAAGTACCACTTCTGCTTTTTCGATCTACTTTACATCCCACATAGTCTGCATCGGAGTACCCTTTTAAATCAAAAGCAACTCCTCTTAGATAAAATGTACCTAGGTTGTGTGTATCTATAAGGTATCAAAATATGCATTTTACGGTAGTTAGATGTGATTCCTTAGGATATGATTGAAATGTAACACGTATGCATACACTAAACATGATATCAAACCTACTTGCTGTTAAATAGAGTAGAGAGCCGATTATACCCCAGTAAGGCTTTTCATTCATACTTTTACCGTTTTTATCCTTGTCAAGCTTTACAAATGTGCTCATAGGTGTGGCTAGTGGCTTTGCTCCCATCATGTCGGATCTTTTGAGCACCTCTTTTGTATACTTTGCTTGATTTATAAATGTTCCCTCTCTTGATTTCTTGATCTATAATCCAAAGAAGAAATTGAGTTCGTCCATCATGCTCATTTCAAATTCATCTTGCATACACTTAGCGAATTCCTTGCACATAACCTCATTAGTAGCACCAAATATGACATCATCTACATATATTTGTACAATAAGCATGTCTTTGTTTTTGATCTTTATGAAAAAGGTATCATCTATGTTTTCTTGAACAAAATTATTTTCATTTAGAAATTTGCTTAACCTTTAGAACCAATCTCTTGGTGCTCGTTTTAATCCATATAGTGCATTTGAAAGTTTGAATACATGATTTGGGAATTCATGATTTGCAAATCCTGGAAGTTGTGCAACATATATCTCTTTAGTGATGTATCCATTTTAGAATGCGCTTTTAACATCTATTTGATAAAATTTAAAATTCATATAGCAAGCAAATGCAAATGATTCATCAAAATATATTCCTTTTTCTTGACTATATCATCATGCCACAAATCTAGTTTTATTTCTAACAATAATTCCGTATTTGTCAAGTTTATTTCTAAATAGCCATTTAATACCTATTATAGAGTGATTATTTGGTCTAGGTACTAGTGTCTAAACATTACTTCTTTCAAATTAATTATGTTTTTCTTGAATTGCTAATAACCAATGTTCGTCAAATAAGAAGACTGGTAAATGGAGAGTTTGCATCGACTTCATATGCCTCAACCAAGCTTATCCGAAAAACTGCTTTCATTTGCCAAAGATTTACCAATTGGTGGACTCTACTTTAGATCATGCCTGAATGAGCTTCCTAGATGCATACCGAGGTTATCTCCAAATAGCAATACACGAGCCCGACCAAGAAAAAACTGCATTCATCACACACCCGAGATGTATTCTTCTACAAGGCTATGCTCTTTGGGCTAAAAAATGTCGGAGCCACATATCAGAGGATGATCACCAAAATATTTGATTCAATCATGGGTAAAACCATGGATGCATACATAGATGATATGGTAGTTAAAAGTAAAAGAGAGCTAGATCATATAAGGGATTTAACCGAAGTGTTTGCAATACTAAACAAACACAAGCTGAGATTGAACGCAGCGAAGTGTGCTTTCGAGGTGAGCTCAAAAAAATTCCTGACGCACTTGGTGACAAGACGAAGGATCGAGGCAAATCCATAGCAAATTATAGCGATCAACAACCTTGTCAGCCCAAGGACTACGAAGGAGGCTTAAAAACTAACTAGAATAGCAACATCACTCAACCGATTCATCAGTAAGTCCTCTAACAAATGTTGTCCATTCTTATAACTCATCTGCAAAAATATAAAGTTTTTATGGAACGAGGAATGCGAGCTTGCATTCCAATAATTCAAAAAATATATAACTGAACCACTATTTCTTTTCACTTCGGATGAGGGAGAGTGGCGCTACATCTACCTTGCAGTCTCTAAACATGTCGTTGGCTCGATGCTTCTGAGAGAGAGAGATGGAGAGCAGCACCCGATCTATTTTGATAGCGAAACATTTACGAATTGTCAAACAAGGTACTTGCTGCTGGAGAAACTCGTTTTGTCCCTAGTTTTAACCTCGCAAAAACTCATACACTATTTTTAAGCACATCCCATTGTTGTATACATTGAATTTTTGCTCAAAAATATTTTGTCAAATGCAGACCTGTCTGGAAAACTCTCCAACTGTGTTGTTGAGCTCAGACAATCAAACATAATTTTTTTGCCAAGGGCAGTAATAAAAGGACAGGTCTTTGCCGATTTTGTAGCTAAGTTCTCGCCCCGAACTGTGAGTCCAGAGAAAGGATGCCTTGCGCCAATACAGAAAGAAGAGAAAAGCTCAGAATCAAAGTCAGGCGAATTCCAACCAGTAGACAGGGATCACGAGGTTATTAAAAAACACCCAAAAATCCAAAAACAACTGCTGTCGGCAAGATCTCTAAGTTTTCA
>BRYF01000027.1:11541086-11543586 GCA_030159135.1 Actinidia polygama | reverse complement strand
CGCCTCATTAGGTGGATTCTGTTGTTACAAGAGTTTAATATTAAGATCAGGGATAAAAAAGGGGTCGAGAATGTAGTAGCTGATCACTTGTCGAGGCTTCCTATTGATAAGGATGCCAAAGACCTTTTTCCGATTAATGAGTTTTTTCCTGATGAGCAACTCTTCCAAGTCACTGCTCATGCAAACACTTTTGTACCATGGTATGCTGACATTGCTAATTATTTAGCCACTGGTAGGATTCCTCTGCATTGGTCTAACGTTGATAAGAAGAAATTCTTTAGGCATGTGAGGTATTTTTCGTAGGAGGACCCGTATCTGTTTAAATATTGTAATGATCAGGTTATACGTCGGTGTGTTCCTGAAATTGAGGTAAAAAGCATCTTAGACTTTTGTCATTCACAAGCATGTGGTGGACACTTCTCTTCACGAAAAACTGTTGCGAAAATTTTGCAAAGTGGTTTTTATTGGCCAACCATGTTCCGTGATGTTCATGCATTTTGCACTTCATGCGATAGATGTCAACGTTTAGGAAGTCTGTCTAGAAGGCACATGATGCCTCTTACCCCCATCATTATACTTGAGGTTTTTGATTGTTGGGGCATTGATTTTATGGGTCCTTTTCCTAATTCATGTGGGTATCTATACATCTTAGTGGCCATAGATTATGTGTCTAAGTGGGTCGAAGCCATATCGAGTCGTACCAATGACCATGCTGTTGTGGTCAAATTTTTGAAGGAATATATCTTTGCTAGATTTGGTATGCCTCGAGCTATTATTAGCGATGGAGGTTCACATTTTTGTAATAAGCCCGTAGGACTCCTCATGCGAAAATATGGCATAGTTCATAAGGTTGGCACACCTTACCATCCCCAAACACAAGGTCAAGTTGAATTGGCAAATAGGGAGATTAAACAAGTACTTGAGAAAACGGTTAACCCAAACCGAAAGGATTGGTCATTGAGGTTAATAGATGCATTATGGGCATATAGAACTGCATACAAAACCATTTTAGGGTCGTCTCCATATCGGATCGTGTATGGAAAAGCGTGTCATCTTCCAATTGAGATTGAACATAAAGCGTATTGGGCCATTCGCCAATTTAACATGAGTCTTGATGAGGCGGGTACATTACGACGGTTGCAATTAAATGAATTAGATGAGATAAGGAATGATGCTTATGAAAATTCTAAAGTCTCAAAGGCTAAGATGAAATCCGTACATGATCGGTATGTGTTACGAAAATCTTTCAATGTGGGGGAAAAGGTTCTTCTTTATAATTCCCGATTGCATTTGTTTCCGGGAAAACTTCAAAGTAGATGGTCCGGACCTTTCGTTGTGCGACATATCTCCTCGCATGGGGCAATCGAAACTCAGAACCCAAGGAACGGAAATGTGTTTAAAGTAAATGGGCATCGATTGAAGCCCTATCTTGAGCTTGAGATGCGGAAGGTTGAGTTCGTGGATCTACACGATCCACCACCGTTCGAATAATTGAAAATAATTTTTTTTTAGGTTTGTTGTATAATGCACTATTAGGATTGAGTCTAATTAGGGTATCGTTTAATTCTAGTTGGGGGGAGAAGGTGTTTTCTCACCTTTTCAATTTTTTCCTTTTTATGTCGTCTATATTTTTATTTATTTATTTACTTATTTTCTTTTTCGCATTTCGGAGAATGCTCATCTCTAGTTGGGGGGAGTACTTCGTAGTTTTTATTTATTAGGATAGTTTAGTTTTTAAAAAAAATAAAAAATAAAAAATAAAAATAAATTTTGATTGAGAGTTCGAACGCCAAAGAAATAAAGGAAACATGAGTTCGAACGCACTGAGAAAGAAGCAGTGAAAATCCACTAAGCGTTCGAACGCTGTTCAGCAGTAGGTACTGAGCGTTCGAACGCATGGCCCACAAATGCACTTAGCGTTCGAACGCCCCTGAGAGCGTTCGAACGCCTAGCCCAGGGACGGTTTTAAAACTGAACAGTCGGTTTTTTTTTTCATTCTCCTTATATTCTAATTGTGTTTCACACACAATACATACCCGAGAGAGAGTGGATAGGCGATTTTGAAGGAGAAATCTCAAAGTGTCAAATTTTATCATCCTTACTCATCAAATCAAGGTAAATTCATTCATTCTTGTATTTTAAATTGGTTAAATTGAAGGTTTCCATCATATAGACCTAGGGTTCTTAAGTCTTGCACATGAGTTCATAAATCACACATATATACACAAAATCAAGTTTTCTTTCCAAATGGTGTTGTAAACTTGTCTTAGAGTTATTAAACATGAAATTGGAAGAAAAACCATGGTTGAAATCTTCATGAAAAATCTAGGGCTAGTGTATGCACACCAAGTGTTTGACGAATTGTCCCAATGAAAGAATCAATTGATTAGTGAAGGAATTGAATGCAAAATTCGTCATGTTATTTTCTTTAAACGGATTGGAGATATTTGGTTAAGGAAAACGTTGGTAGAAACCGAAATTTTATGTGGATACACAAACA
>BRYF01000027.1:11483586-11486086 GCA_030159135.1 Actinidia polygama | reverse complement strand
GAGTCTGTGTGCGCTTTGATCAAGCTCGATGACAAGAATACCAAGAATAGATATGTGTTTATTGAAATTGTTTTGTTCAATAGAGAGTTCAGTAAGACAAATTTCATTATGTCAAACCAATTTCAAACTGAGAAAGAAACAATTTAAGCTTTAGAATCAATCCCACGACATCTGTAATCTGGAAGTTCTCAAATAATAAAGCAACCCAATTTGGGAAGAAAGTGGCTCCTGGGTATAGAAAGGAGAGATGAGTAATTACTTTGGAGATTTCAGATCAATGGTTCTTTATAGCCTTCAACATCCACATGGAGGCAATGACTAGAATATGAAACTCAACAAGTAAACATATATTACTATCAGACCACCCAAGGAACAGCATCAAGAAGCCCCAAATCATTCCCTCAAGTCCCTCATCAAAATGTGGTGTCCTATTGGGAAAACAACAAGACGTTGTTTAAAATGGAACGCAAAAAAGACAAGCAAGTATTGCAAATAAGGAAATACAAAATAGCAACTTGGGAGCGTAAATAAGAATGAATAACCAAAATACCAGTGGCATGCTAACCCTCTGTGGCAAAACTCCACCGATTGTAGACAACAATTAATAGAAATAAATTATAAATACACAATTGGATTCATGACAACAAATGCACAAAGGCACCATCCAACTAAAATAATAATTAACCACACTCATCATCCAACAACAAAGGCATAGAGGCAACTAATGTTTGGTACTCTCGGCATAACTCTGTTTCTTTCCGAGTGCAATAACTACTTTCGGCAAGATGTCTTCTGTTGGCTGGCAAAAAAATTCCCTTGGTGATTTGGCTGGAATAAACTTGATTGTCCCCCAAACTTGAGTACCAGTAATTCTTGTTGGGCTTAAAGTTGGATAAAATGGGGGCGCCATATTTGACCACATAAATTGCGACATGTAGTTTGGGTAACTCTGCAAATAACAAAAAAAATAAACACAAGTTGAACATAAAACATAATAAAGGGATTCTATAGAACATAATCTGGTCATGCCCTACCCACCAAACGTGAATCCAAAAAAACACCATTAAAACACCCAAAATCAAATTAACACAAATAATATCGCTACACAAAATATCACAAACAATTTCGACAAAGAACACAGCCACAAAGCTCTTTCTTCTAAAACAAACCCATTGGATCTGTAGTATTGTAATTACTCCCACAAAGCCCACCACCACCACCAAAGCATCGGCCCACCTCCACCCCAACAAAATAAAAAAATTGAATCTGGGCAGAACCCCCCAAAAATTAAATCTATCTATATGCACACACTCGTACGGATATATAGAGAGAGGGGGAGAGAATGTTACCTAGCCGGATGGGGGATCGTTGGTGGCCGGAGTTGGTGACCAAACGGGGGAGCGTTGGTGACCGGAGTTGGGGGAGCTCTTTGTCTGCCTCTCTTCAGACGTTTCCAATTTAGGGCTCAGTTGAAAACTTGAAATGTTTTCAAATTTTGACTTTTAGACTTTTTGATTACCGCTTCTTTTTTTTTTAAATTTAAAAACGACGTCGTTTTCGCTTTTCGGTAAACAATTCGGTAGAAAAATCGGTAAGGATAGCCTTTCTCTTTTTTATCTTTATTAGGATTAATTTACTTAATTACTCACTTTTATTCAGATGTTTTCTCTATAAAGAAAGGTATTTATATAAATTTACCTAAATAAAAACAAAAAATAAAGTATAATTATAAAAAAAATAATGTAAAAATCACTAATCTTCGATTCTAGTAGTCTTATTGCCATTTCATGGAGGGCACCATATTTGATACCCATGACCACTGCACAAGACTATGTTCATATTTGATACCCATGACCACTGCACAAGACTATGTTCATGTTCAAAGCGAATGACTATGGTACCAATATTTTAAAAATCGGAATCCGGGTTGAACCGGAAAAAGCATCGGGTCACGGGTCACCGGTTCAACCGTTGGGTCAAGCGTTATTGAACCTTTATCGAACCGTGATGTCATAAATTATTTATAATAGATAAAAATAAAAATAATTGAGGAGTTAATTGCAATAATTTAAACATTACGAGTCAAGTGAGTTATACTCGAAATTGTGAGGGTCTAAAGTGTAATTAAATTCAAAAAAAGATAAAAATCTCTCAATCGGACGGTTCAATCCGGTTCACTGACCAGTTCAATAGCCGATTTACCGGTTCAACCGCGGGTTTAACTGGGTTTTGACCAAAACGGGTTTTAGTGGGTAACCAGACCGCTTTTTCGACCGGTTGTCGGTTCGACCGGTTGAACCGACCGGTTTGATCCGGTTTTCAAAACCATGTATGGTACATAAATAGTAAAAGTGTGTATGGTATATAAAAATTATATGTTTTTATAATTCATGTTATGTATGTATATTATTTAACCATAAAATTCATAACAAAGGACAGATAAATCGTAACATAATCACACAAAGCATATCGACACTTGAAAATAATATCAAGCAAAAAA
>BRYF01000027.1:11416086-11418586 GCA_030159135.1 Actinidia polygama | reverse complement strand
GAGCCTATAGGTTAACTCTAGTCTGAAAGACTTGTCTACCAACCTTCTTGTTAATATTTGGATGGAGGACAAGTTTCGAGGAGCTTCGAACTTGGAACTTATGGATAAAAGATTCGAATTGGGAACTTGGAGAATGAAATTTCAAGTCTTACTCACTAAACCAGCCCTACTTATTAACCATATATACTATTACTATGCACATACATTTCATCACACTCTTTAATTCCTAAATTCCTGTCATTGTCAACCAATCACAAAGGCTTCTAAAAATTCCGGTCCTTAAGCTAATTATAAAGGTCAAATTATCAAGCTACTGAAACCATTCTCACCATTTATATGTTGTGACTTTGTTACGATCCCAATAGCTATAGACCTCAACTGGACTCACTTTTTATTCTTCTAAAGATGAACTCAATAATTAATCATTCCGTATTAATTTATTTGTTCATTTTTTATAATATTTATTAACTTTAAAAAGAGAACTAGTAAAATATTGTAGACTTTCCTTTCATCTTTTTATTTTTAAATTGATGTAATACGTCCATGTTTTTATTTTTAGGTAATTTTCAGGATAGTTTTAAATAATTGAAACTTACAAATTTGACATATATATTCCACTTCTTAAAAAGTTGAGTTCTCCAAAATAAACGAACAAACAAATGGACAAAAAATATATATTTTTAAGTTTCTCGATATATATATATATATAAATATATATATATATATATATATATATATATATTAAGGCTAGAAGCAACTCCCAATGCCAACAATGGATTAATTTTTGGAAGAAATTAAAAGAATTCTTATGTAGCTACCACGATGGACCACAAGAGGCCAATTAATTCACTCACTCTCCTAAATTAGTTATCAATCTACACCGACATTATTTTTGCTCACGTAGATTTTGGAATTATGTTTTGAGCCATTAGCATCAAGACGCTACCAACAAATCTAATTGCGTTAATGCTTCGCATTCTTCCACACTACAAGCAAACTCATCCTTTTAAAATCATATCATTATTGATAATTATCGACTACTCAAGAGAGAAGAAAGATATGAGAAAGTCGTTAAGATTTTGAGTACGAATTACACATATAACCTTTTCATCACGTGAAACTTATTCATTTTACACCTGTGATACCACCTCATTTTTAACCCGTAGTATCGCAATCGAATATATAAACCGTTATAGAGAAGGAGAAAACCCCACCACTTGTGTATAACCGTCAATTTTAAAAAGTCAATAACTCTTACATCTAAATATGAGGGTTCATTATGACCACCTTATAATTTTGTATTGGGTGGTCATTCCTAGTGTGACCATGACATGGTATGACATTTGCAATGATGGGATAATTTTTTTAAATCTAATTTAGATTTCAAAGTTTTTTCTTCTTCATTTAATATTTACCATTTGATTATAAGTTATAATTTATCATTTCTCTGACAATAAGAATCTAAAAACATAAAATTGAGACGAATCTGAAAATGCAAAAGTTTTCATGTAACTTGAAAAAAAGTTACCTAACAATAAAAATATATATTTAGATTTTTTTTATCAAATTTGATTTTGTTTTCCTAAAGCTAAAATAATGATACAAATAGGATAAAAAGTCCACCAAGCTACTTCTTTTCTTTAAGATCCAGTGTTTTCATGAATCATATATATATTTTTATTTTGAGTATACTATTTTAAAATTAAAAAAATAAATATTTTCAGATTGTTGAAATAAATGTTTTAATTTTGATGATTAAAATTGTGAAAAAGTTTAGCCTAATGCAAACTTTTATTGAAAATCTTTACTTACCAGAAGTAGTCTTAAAAATGGACTTGCATATGTTTCAAACGAAATTGGAAACCTTTTACAAGTCACATTTACTGTTATTGTGGATATAAAAGTGTTAGGAGTGTTAATTCAACACTTAAACTCAAAATGACAAATCAACGACATGATTTGTTAACTGAAATAAGCAAAGCAGCTCATTGTCAAAAGTTCAATCGATCGAACTTGACAGTCGAACCTTGAATTGCATAGTTGAAGTTGAAACAGACAAAACAAAGGTCACTGAAATTATAGTTCATGGACGACCAAACTTAAAATTTGGTTGACCAAAGGTTATGGGATCACGACCGAACTTCACAGAGCTCAGCCGAATGCAAGAAAACATGAATTTCCTGGACAAACTTGCTTTCTAGAAACTCAATGCATTGACGACTGAAAGTTGAATTCGGTCGACCAAAATTCAGAAGCATGACCAAAGTTTGTGAGAGCTCAGTCGAACTCAAAGAGGCACAACTGAAGTCCAAAGAAAAAAATAGAGCAATTGACTTACTTTCTAAAAATTCAGTGCATTGACGACCGAAATTAAAGTTCGGTCGACCGAAGTTCAAATTGAGCACTACCGAAGTTATAAATTCCTCATTTAATGCAAAACTCAAGCCATTGGAAACTCAAGCCATTGACGACTGAAGTAAAAGTTCGATCGACCGAAGTT
>BRYF01000027.1:11403586-11406086 GCA_030159135.1 Actinidia polygama | reverse complement strand
AAAAATTCAAACTTCAGTCGTGAACTTCGGTCGATCGAACTTTAACTTCAGCTGTCAGTGGCCTGAATTTCCAATGGCTTGAGTTTTGTATTAACTGAGGAATTTATAACTTCGATCGTACGAACTTCGGTTGATCGAACTTTAATTTTGGTCGTCAATGCACTGAATTTTCAAAAAGTAAGTCTGTTGCTCTATTTTTTTCTTTGGACTTCGGTTGTGCCTCTTTGAGTTTGGCTGATCTCTCACAAACTTCGGTCATGCTTCTGAATTTTCGATCGATCGAATTCAACTTTCGGTCGTCAATACATTGAGTTTCCAGAGAGCAAGTTTGTCCTGGAAATTCATGTTTTCTTGCATTCAGCTGAGCTCTGTGAAGTTCGGTCGTGATCCCATAACCTTTGGTCAACCAAATTTTAAGTTCGATCATCCAAGAACTATAATTTCAGTGACCTTTGTTTTGTCTGTTTCAACTTCAACTGTGCAATTCAAGGTTCGGCTGTCAAGTTCGATCGATTGAACTTTTGACAGTGAGCCTATTTGTTTGTTTCAGTTAACAAATCATGTTGTTGATTTGTCATTTTGAGTTTAAGTGTTGAACTAACACTCCTAACACTTTTATATCCATAATAACAGTAAATGTGACTTGTAAAAGGTTTCCAATAAAAGTTTGGATTTGGCTAAACTTTTTCACAATTTTAATCATCAAAATTAAAACATTTATTTCAACACTCTGAAAAAATTTATTTTTTCTAATTTTAAATAGTTTACTAAAAATAAATAAATATATATATATATATATATATGATTCATGAAAACACAGGATCTTAAAGAAAAGAAGTAGCTTGGTGGACTTTTTATCCTATTTGTATCATTATTTTAGCTTTAGTGAAAAAAAAATCAAATTTGATAAAAAAATTCTAAATATATGTTTTTTATTATTAGGTAACTTTTTTTCAAGTTACATGAAAACTTCTGCACTTTCAGATTCTTCACAATTTTATGTTTTTAGATTCGTGTTGTCAAGAGAAATGATAAATTATAAATTATGATCAAATGGTAAGTATTAACTGAAGAAAAAAAAACTTTGGAATCTAAATTAGCTCCAAAAAAAATTATTCAGTCATTGCAAATGTCATACCATGTCATCAGTCACATTGGGAATGACCACCCAATACAAAATTATCAGGTGGTCATAATGAACCCTCATATTTAGACGTCAGAGTTATTGACTTTTCAAAATTGACGGTTATATATAAGTGGTGGGGTTTTCTCCTTCTCTATAACGGTTTATTATTCGATTGCGAGCGTTAAAAATGAGGTGTTATCGCAATTATAAAACGAATAATTTTCTTGGATTTTATTGTAGTTGTTTTTTTCACGTGATGAAAAGGTTATATGTGTAATTCGTACTCAAAATCTTAACGACTTTCTCATATCTTTCTTCTCTCTTGAGTAGTCAATAATTATCAATAATGATATGATTTTAAAAAGATGAGTTTGCTTGTAGTGTGGAAGAATGCGAAGCATTAACGCAATTAGATTTGTTGGTAGCGTCTTGATGCTAATTGCTCAAAACATAATTCCAAAATCTACGTGAGAAACAATAATGTCGGTGTAGATTGATAACTAATTTAGGAGAGTGAGTGAATTAATTGGCCTCTTGTGATCCATTGTGGCAGCTACATAAGAATTCTTTTAATTTCTTCCAAAAATTAATCCATTGTTGGCATTGGGAGTTGCTTCTAGCCTTTTATATATATATATATATATATATATATATATATATATCGAGAAATTTTAAAATATATAATTTTTGTCCATTTATTTGTTCGTTTATTTTGGAGAACTCAACTTTTTAAGAAGTGAAATATATATGTTAAATTTGAAAGTTTCAATTATTTAAAACTATCCTGAAAATTACCTAAAAGTAAAAATATGGACGTATTACATCAATTTAAAAATAAAAAGATGAAAGGCAAGTCTACAATATTTTACTAGTTCTCTTTTTAAAGTTAATAAATATTATAAAAAATGAACAAATAAATTAATACGGAATGATTAATTATTGAGTTCATCTTTAGAAGAATAAAAAGTGAGTCCAGTTGAGGTCTATTGCTATTGGGATCGTAACAAAGTCACATATAAATGGTGAGAATGGTTTCAGTAGCTTGATAATTTGACCTTTATAATTAGCTTAAGGACCGGAATTTTTAGAAGCCTTTGTGATTGGTTGACAATGACAGGAATTTAGGAATTAAAAAGTGTGATGAAATGTATGTGTATAGTAATAGTATATATGGTTAATAAGTAGGGCTGGTTTAGTGAGTAAGACTTGAAATTTCATTCTCCAAGTTCCCAATTCGAATCTTTTATCCATAAGTTCCAAGTTCGAAGCTCCTCGAAACTTGTCCTCCATCCAGATATTAACAAGAAGGTTGGTAGACAAGTCTTTCAGACCAGAGTGAACCTATAGGCTCCAGCTCTGGGGTAAACTTTATTG
>BRYF01000027.1:11381086-11388586 GCA_030159135.1 Actinidia polygama | reverse complement strand
TTTCTATTTTTACTACTGGCGTTCGAATGTCCCTTTTTGCATTCGAACGCTAAGAACAATTTCTCTTTTGTTTTATACTGTTGGCGTTTGAACGTTCTTTGTAGCGTTCGAACGCTAAAAAGGATTTTGGTCAATCAGGGTTCGAATGCTCTGCTTACAGTTCGATAACCCCGAGAGCATGACATTTGAAGTTTTGCGTTACCGTTCGTACGCTCATATTGACATTCACTTTAACCTTAATTTACTAAATGGATTTTGACTTTTCCTAGTTCGTCTCAATCATCATACTTGTTATAATTTACGTGATTAACTAAGTGGACGGATTCGGGGTGTTACATCTTTATCACACACAAATGAAGACATACCCAATGATGAAGAAAGTGATGAGAAAAATGACCTTATTTACAAGACGATTCAACAAAATATTCAAAAAGGAGAAATTTTCACAAAGACAAGGAAGAAGGAATTTTGAAAGAGAAGAGGAATTAGAGAAAGCGCCTATGAAGGCTGAATCTCCTACCAAACCAAAGGACCAATAGCAATTACAGATCGCCAAGGACAAAATAGAACTATTGAGGGATGAGGTGGAATAGGTTACCTTAGTAGATCCCTGAGAGTCGAAAAACACCAAACCTTTAGAAGAATTCGCTCCAATGCCCATTCACCCAAACTACACAGATCATCATGTTATGATCGGCACTGAGCTTGATAGCGAGCTATGTTCCGCCTTGGTGGACTTCTTGAAAAAAAACTTTCACGTCTTCTCCTGGTCATAAGGCGATGTCCCGAGCATTGATCCTCAAGTCGCCATGCATAAATTATTCACCAACCCTGAGCACCCCCTGGTTCGCCAAAAAAGAAGAAAATTTGCCCCCAAAAGCCTAAAAGTCATCGACGAAGAATAGTTAAGCTCATCAAGGCTAATGTCATCCGAGAAGCCCATTACCCAGATTGGCTCACCAATATTGTCATCGTCCCAAAAAAAGGGAGAAAGTGGAGAGTATGTGTAGACTTCACCGACCTCAACAAGGCATGTCTAAAAGAAAGTTTTTCTTTGCAAAAAATTGACTTGATAGTTGATGCGACCTCGAAGCATGAGCTCCTTAGCTTCATGGACGCTTTCTCGAGATATCACCAGATCAAAATGTACTCGCCCGACGTGGAGAAGACCTCGTTTGTCACAGAGCGAGGATTGTACTACTACAAGGTCATGCCATTTGGATTAAAGAATGTTAGGGCAACGTACTAGAGATTGGTAAATAAGATGTTCGAGGAACTAATTAGGAAGACTATGGAAGTATACATAGATGACATGCTAGCCAAGAGCCTCAAAGTAGCCGATCACATCGCCCACCTCAAGAAAGCATTTGGCATCCTACGAAAACACCAGATGATGTTAAATCCTTCCAAGTGCATTTTCGGGGTATCATCTGGGAAATTCCTATGATTTTTGGTGACCAAATGTGGAATCGAGGCAAACTCAAATCAAATTCAAGCCCTACTCACAATGAGCTCGCCCAGGAACATCCATGAGGTACAGTAGTTAATCGGGCGAGTTGTCGCCCTTAATAGATTCGTCTCTAAATCATCCGACAAGTGCCTCCTATTCTTTAGAATCCTAAGAAAAAATCAAACCTTCTGGTGGAACGAGGAATCAAAAATAGTCTTTAAACAGCTGAAGGATTATCTCGGTTCGCCGCCTTTGCTTATAGTTCCTATTTTCGGTGAGGAACTTCTAGTATACCTATCCATCTCGCCAACAGCCATAAGTGTGGTGCTGATCCGATAAGAGGACAGGATTCAGAAACTGATATTATGTTAGTAAATTTCTCATGGAAGTCGAGACCAGATATTTGAAAATCAAGAAACTCGCCTATGCTCTTCTTGTCGCTGCCAGAAAACTTTACCACTATTTCCAGGCACATCCTATTGATGTGTTAACAAACCAACCTTTGAAGCAAATTCTCCAGCGACCTGAAACCTCAGGGAGGCTCCTCAAATGATCTATTGAGTTTAGCGAATCCCATATTGAATACAGACCAAGAATGGCAATTAAGGGCTAGGCCTTGGCTTACTTTGTGGCTGAATTCACATACGATGTCGCCCAGAAACCCAAAGAAAATATCCCTAAGATGGAAACTCTAGAGCAACCAAACCTAGATGACGGCTTCGCTAGATGGAAATTGTTCATGGACAAATCGTCAAATCAGCATGGTTGTGGCGCAGGGCTAGTTCTCTAAACTCCTTCAGGCGAGCAGATGGAGTACGCCATCCGTATAGGATTCAAAGCCACTATTAATGAAGCCAAGTACGAAGCTCTTCTCATTAGTCTAAGAGTTGCAGCTGAACAAGGAGTAGATTCCTTGGAAGTCTTCAGTGATTCCCAGCTGGTGGTAAATCAAGTCCAATAAGACTACCTCGCCAAGGATACGAGGATGGTGGCCTACTTGGATGAGGTAAAAATCATGTCAAGAAAGATCAGAGATTTCAAAATTCAGCAAATCTTCAGATAAGAGAACAAGAAGGCTGATGCTCTAGCCAACCTCGCACCAGCCTTTGATTTCATCTTAGATAGGAATATACCTTTGGAATTCTTAGCTAACCCAAGCATTGAGTTTGCCAAATCAGTATGTCAGGAAGACACAGGACTGACATGGATGGACGACATTATTACATATCTCCAAACTGGAGCATTACCATCAGACAAACTCCAAGCTCTCCAGATCTAGTACAGATCATCTAAGTTTTGCATTCTCAACGGAATCTTGTACAAAAGGTATTTTTCAGGGCCTCTCCTGAGATGTCTCCAACCTGAAGAAGCAAAGTATATGATGAGGAAAATTCATGAAGGAATCTACGGAAATCATTCAGGGTCAAGATCACTGGTAAGGAAAGCAATTCGACAAGGCTACTTCTGGCCTCAGATGGAGTATGATGCGGCGGCATACACAAAAAAGTGTGACAAATGCCAAAGGTTTTGTCATGCCCCGCAACCCGGTCTATGCGGATCGTGGGCGCGTGATGGCCGGCGGCTGACCCACCAAGGCCAACTTACCATTTCTTCCGGTTGATCACCTGTGCATGTGCATTTATAATGCTAATAATTTTTCTTTTTGCGGAAACGTCATAGTATCTAAAATAACAAAGTGTGTGTGTCCATACAGTGTACAGAGTTGTGCCTATGTATTTCAATTTACATACATCCCAAATCAACTTCAAACTTACATAGACTAAATACATAACATAGGGTCTCGCCCTCACAATACAACATAAAGCCTCTCGGGCTTATAAAACTAAGTCTGACTTGTTCAACCTCCTTTCGGCTCCTCGGATTGACTACCTGAAATTTATTTTTCTAAAACAGAAGCCAAAGCTTAGTGAATAACAACGAATGCATGAACGTAAAATACCATGGATCATTTTCATATCATACATAACATAGCATAGCGTAAGCAATGTGAGCATCGTATACATTTCTTGGACATTTAACTTTCATAAACATGGCATCACATGCTTTCATAAACATACATAGCATATCATAAAAACGTAACAACCCGGCATGACATGATGACCATATAGGTCGGGTGGCTCTTTAGGCCTGAGATATCTCTTTTGTAGATGGCTTTATTTCACGTCCTCCCATCTACCTTTTAGGACTGGCTGACTTTATTTAATTCCCGTCAGTGAGGACCCCGAGTGTCACATGCATATAATTTGAACATACTTGTTTTCGTATAAACCGAACATCCATGGGTTTTCATACATAGCATAAACAATTGCATACCTTTGCAAGACATGGCATTTACATTACAAATACATTTGATGCATTGAAAGCATGGAAAACGGTTGTACATACATAATATACTTTGAAGACGTTTTGAAAATACATAATTTTGTTCATAGCATCGTGTTACTCACCTGGGATTCCTTGGTTAGGTTCTACGCTCGGCGTTCCTACATATATAAGGGACAATACGTCATTACTATGTTCAATAAGGCTAGTGTTACAAATCAAATTGATAAAAATCCTCGACTTGACTTAATTGCCTTCGTTCTAGGTCTAACCATCTTAAACATGTACCCTAAGTTCTCAAAAGGTAGTTAAAGAGTTTAACATGTTATGGTTGAATTTACTAAGTCTTAAGGGAAAAGGCCAATTCTGCCTAAAAAGGGTCTTGGCGTTCGAACGCTCAAAAGTGCTCTACCAGTGGCGTTCGAACGCTTGGCCGTTCGAACGCTGTTCTTGGGCGTTCGAACGCTCCCTGCGTCCAGTGACATGAACAGTAGCTGATCTTTGGAAATTTTACTAAAACTTCTCAAGACCTACTCCAATCTTTATAGAACTCTTAATGTATGAAGAGTAGCATCAAGAGACTACAATATCTTAAAATGGAACTTTAGTTTGGAACCTAACTTAGTAGATCTAAGCTTAAAATCACATAAAACCCTAACATACTACATACACACATATATATACATGGATTAGAGGTTTTACCTCTCCCAATACTCCTTTGAGCTCCCAAAATGATTTCCTAGCTTGAGTTGAGCTTCCCCCAAGTCTTCTCTTTCTTTCTTCCCCCTTTTCTTCTCTTCCTTTCCTCTCCTTTCTTTCTTCTCTCTCTCTCTGCCAGTGTGTGTGTGGTGAAGTGAGGGAGTAAGTGTGTATTTAGGTGTATATGTGTGGCTGTGAAAGGCTGGGTTGGGAATGATTCCATGTGGTGTCCCCATTTTAAGTTCGTGTTCCCTTTTTCATTTCCCCGTTTTCACTATGGGCGTTCGAACGCTCCTTTTTGGCGTTCGAACGCTTAGAAGGATTTGGCTTGGCAGGGTTCGAACGCTGCTGCTTACAGTTCGAAACATGCGAGACTTGAAATTTGGGTTTTTGGCCTTACCGTTCGAACGCTCCCAATGTGCTGTCAATGGGCGTTCGAACGCCTAGGCAAAATACTCGACCGTTCGAACGCTCATCCTGGCGTTCGAACGCTAAGAAGGATCCTGGGCAGAATTTATAAGTTTAGGATTTTTGAATATTGGCTAACCTAAATGGGTTCATTTAGACCCTTAAACCTATATTACTCCTTCTAATTATTATACACGTCATAATATACGTAATTTATGGGATTTACGGATGCGGGGTGTTACAGGTTTTCTCTGGTAAGTCACCTCTCTCATACCGAGATGGTGCCGATGACCAGCCCATGGCCGTTCGTCCAATGGGGAGTTGACATACTCGGACCTTTGCCTCAAGCTCCAATGCAAAGAAAGTTCTTGATCGTCGCAATCGATTACTTCACCAAGTGGATAGAGGCAGAACCTCTTGCCAAGATCACTAAGAAAAACATAAGGAATTTCATATGGAGGAACATCATCTGCCGATTCAGAATTCTCAAGGTTCACATCTCGAACAATGCTAGACAATTGGACAACGATGGGTTTAAACAATTTTGTTCGGATTTCGCCATCTCGCATCATTTCTTCTCGCCCATTCATCCTCAAGAAAATGGCCAAGTAGAGGTTACCAACAGAACCATCTTGAGGAACTTGGAAACGAGATTAGAAAAATCCAAAGGCGAACGGGTGAAAAATTTGTCAAGCATAATCTGGGCCTATCATACAACGTGAAAGATCCCTACAGGCGAGACGCCATACTCCATGATCTATGGGACAGAATTAGTTATACCTGTCGAGATCCGAATACCAAGCTTCAGGACTTCAAATTTCAATAAGGAGAATAATGAAACCGAGTTGAGGCTCAACCTTGATCTTCTTGATGAAGAAAGGGAGAGGACAGAAATACACCAAACAGCTTACAAACATCAGGTCACCAAATATTACAATCAAAGGGTTAAGAACATGTCCTTTCTTCTAGGCGATCTGGTTTTACGGAAAGTTACTTTGACCACAAAGGAACCAAGTGTAGGGAATACAAGGTTATTAAAGTGTCTAGACCAGAAACTTACTGGCTGGAAGATATGAATGGAAAAACACTCCCTCACCCTTGGAACGCCGAACATTTGAAAGAGTATTACCAGTAGATTTGGTTGCCATGATAAGGAGATTTCCAAAATTGTATCACCATTTTAAGCACTTCATATATATTCCCCGAGTTCTTTGTAATAATCGCCAATTTGAGAATAAAATTTCATCCAATTCATTATTCGCCATGCTACTTCGCCGAGTGTAGATTTTATTTCACAATATCAAGATACACCCATTCATTACAATATGATAAGACGTCTTGATCGCTAATCTGTGAAAGATCGCCAATATCAAGATATGTCTATGATAAGGCGTCTTGATAGCCAATCTATGGAAGATCGCCAATATCAAGATACGCCCATTCATTACGATATGATAAGGTGTTTTAATCTCCAATCTATGAAAGATTGCCAATATCAAGATACTCCAATTCATTACAATATGATAAGGTGTCTTAATCGCCATTGTGGATATTGCCATAATCAATGTATGCCCATTCGTTATGATAAGGTGTCTTGATCACCATATCAATTAATTATGATCGCCAAAGTTATTGAAACAAGTCTCAAATTTGCTTTACAAAGGTAAATTGACTTAATATATTCTCCTAACAGTTTTTAGTTCCGATTTACATCGGCGTTCAGGAAAAAGCTTAATCATTAGTTGGATTCAATTAGTAAGTTTGCCCAAACGAAAAAGTTAGCCTCGACGATTTTTTTTAAGTTTCTGATCACCATTACAAAGGTCGCCGCAATCGAAGGTGCCCGTTTATCGCAATGGATATTCATTTGATCGCCAGTCACCCACTTGGATAATCATGCTTCCATATCAATTATTAAACTTGAGACTTTGCTCTAAATAGTACATATTGACACCGACACAACCAAAAATTGTAAAAAGGGAGCAAGGAACAAATTTTAATTCATTGAAGGGAGAAGAGTACATATCACCAAAAAAAATGAAAAATACAAGCGTCAAGGAGGACTGACATCGCCCTCATTCTCCTCCCCCTTCTCGCCGACTTCGGCCGCTTCCTCCTCCTTGGCCAAGTCAGTATCCATCTCCATGCCCGCCAAGTCGATGCCGAGGTTGGGGTGATGGTCAGCAAGCTACCTCTTGTAAAATTAAAAACCCTCGCCAAAGTACGTAGCAGCAGAATTTGTAATCGCATCCTTGAATCTATAACTGCATTGCCAAAGTACGTGACAGCAGAATTAAAAACCCTCTCCAAGTCCAGAGCCATGGCAGCAGATTTGAACTTGTCAATGGCGAGCTTTTTGGCACGAGCTAGTTTGTCCTTAAGCTCAGCCACCTCAGCCTCCAACCACGCCATGGCTTTGGATTTATCCTTTAGCTCAGCCTGGGTCTTCATCGCCTCTTCACCAAGTGGCCAATTGGTTCTCCACCTTAAAAGCTCAATTTTGAGCTTTAACCATCTCGAGCTCGGTTGAGTTAGCACGGGCGAGCTACAAATGGAACTCATTCTGGTGATCTTGGCTCCAGAGGGCGATGGAAGAAACG
>BRYF01000027.1:11328586-11331086 GCA_030159135.1 Actinidia polygama | reverse complement strand
TAATGTATATATGTTTTTGGGTTGAATTTTTGGATCTGATCAAATTATTATAAACAGATTAGATTGGATTTTTGGTCCGGATACCTATATAAGTCGGAATTGAGAGCAATGCAAATTTACAATTCCTTAGTTCATATGTGTTTCTATTTAGATTGGGTTGGATTAGCATAAATCCAAATTGAATCTGATCCGTGCCTAAATTGAAGTACTCAACTATTTGAAAAGAATTTATGGCTGCTTTGTCAATGTATGACTTGTTTAGATATCCTATTTGATAACTGTTTGAGATTTTATAGTTTTGAATTTTCTTTTTAACTTTTTAAAATTTTATTGGTTAAAACGAATAGGGGAATCATATTGAGAATTCGTTATACTCCCAAAAAAAAATATATCAAGGAGTTCTAAAGTTTTCATTGTCTATGTTTTTCGTTCTATTTTTTCTATTTTTTGTAAAAATGATTTTTATATATTTAAATTCTTATCATGATTTCTTTTTTCATTTTATTTTAGCTTTTTTAAAATCTATGGGGTCATAAACTCGCTTAGGATCCTAAAAATTCAGACCAACCCTAATAAAGTTATGTGGCTGGTCCATTCTACCTGTACTTGAGCTGGAAATCGATCTATTAAAAAAACATGATGTGTTTGGATGAAAATTTGTGTGTGTGTGTGTGTAAAATTTTAAATAAGGTCTACAACATAAACTACACAATTAAAATAGAATCTAAATTATGTTGATTGAATACATATTAATGGCGATAAATATTAATTTATGTCAAGATAAATTGCTATAATTGTATGTATCACACTCATTTATTAAGTTATAAAACAGTACTGAACGGATATCAATTTGTATCCGATCAACATAATTTTTTTTAATATTAATCTTTGTAAAGAAACCTACAATATAACGACTTGAATCATCAAAATAGAAATCTAAAATATTTGAACTGCATTATACAATTCAAACATTTAGGCTTCAGAAAAACTGTCCCCTTAGATCTAAACACAGTTCATTAACTTTACTTACCAAAGAACTTGGGAGATGCCAAAAGTGATAGGCCAAGGGGAATGTTATAATTGAGTGGTCAAAGTTCTATGATATGCCCAGGAATGATCAAACTGCCAGCAATGTCAGGGACAGACCTTTCGTCCATTCCTTGCATATCCACGTGGGATGCATCTTCACAAACCCAAAGATGTTTTTTACTCTCCCCAACACCTTTGTCCAGGTTATTCCTTCTTGAATCGAGTAAAAATATCGGACTTAACAGGGACACCATATGCGATAGTACCGAGTAATGAAAATTCTTATTTTAGGTTATCATATCCATATTATTGTGTTAATAACTAAGAAAATATTTTAATACACATCATAGATTATATTGCGTTTATAATGTAATTAAAATTGCACTTTGTCATCATTTTTGTTAATTATTTTGTAGGTTAACTAAATTAAAATATAATTTTACTTTAAATTCTCACAAAATTAATTTTTAATTTATAATATAGCCATAAATTTTCAAAAAATGTTAACGATTATATCCATAAAAATTTATAAATGAAGCATAAAGATTCATAAAATTTACGAAATATACTAATACAATTCATAACAAAACATCACGTAACAATGGCCACAAAAATTCATAACAAAATTATTGTGTTAAAAAACAGGGGCGAGTAACCAACAGTCAATATTACTCTATTTACCTCGGTACTGAACCTCGGAGACAACTGGGTGACCTGCGCAACAATGAACAAACATTACCGGACGAGGTGGGGCTGCTCAAACTCCCTCCGGTGTGCGAATCAGACCAAGACGACCAATATGTTAGACCAACACTATCAGAGTGAATATGCAAGGGTTTTAGTCGTACATTTTTATAATGGGGGAACGACGTTTATATAAATGGAGAATGAAGAGCCGTGTGAGGAGATTACGGAGAAATCCTTGGAAGGATAAGTATGTAAGTATATCCCAAAAATATCAGAGATTTAATAGGGAGATGCCATTTGGAGAGCAATCCGCAATTATAGGAGACATGATGGATAAAGAGTCTCGTGGAGGTGAAGTCCTTATGGAGTCCTTAAGGTCATCTCATTCTCATCCTCAAATTTTCATCTCATCCTTAGGCGAGGTGAGCACGGGCGAGGTGAGCACTATGGGCGAGGTGAACACCATGGGATGAGGTGAGCTTGATGCCTTGGCGAATAATTGGAGAATTTAATTCTCAATCACTTTTGCATCTTTTAGCGAGTAAAATAGATGGACGATATTAACCAAACTGGCGAAATGACGATCTTGACTTTGGCGACATCAACAAGTTGAAATTAGCGAAATGGCGAAATTGGCGATAATCCATTTTGGTGAAATATGCAACAATCCATTTTGGAAAAATTGGCGATAATTTATTTTGGAAAAATTGGTAATAATCCACTTTGGCAAAATTGGCGATAATTCACTTTGGCGATCAAGACGCCTTATCATATCGTAATGAAT
>BRYF01000027.1:11301086-11303586 GCA_030159135.1 Actinidia polygama | reverse complement strand
CATGTGAGATGTTTGGATTGAGTAGTATGGCACATGCCTTGGAAAGGGGTAGCGAATGATGTACAATACCTAGGAGTAGTGTAGTACGTGCCTTGGAAAAAGGTAGTGGATGATGTACAATGCCCTCAAGTTGAAACTCTGTGGGTATTGTCGTACACTATTAGAGTTTGGGAAGTGATGTAAGTATGTTGTTTGGTAGAACTGTCAACTTGTGTGTGAGATTGTATGCTTGCGTGCTACCATCTTTTCTCCTACTCATCCCTTTTCTCATTTTCTACACAGTATATGTGCAGTTGGATGTGCATGTGTGTGAGCTTTATTTTAATTTTATACTTCCTGTTAAATTTTCCTTCAAGTTTTATACTTACCCATGTTGTTAAAAACCATTTTAGGTGAACGTGCAGACCGAGATTGTGTAGATGTCCAAGAGGATTTTAGATTTACTTTTCTTTGGCTACGTTGTAAATAAAATGTAAGCGGGCGTGTTTTATTATTCAATAACTTTAATTTATTATATTTGTTGAGCTCGGTAGTGGTATTGTTGTATATTGAGCCCAGTCTATTGTTATTCTTGTGTTGTTATCAGGTTGATTTGAGACGGATATACAGTTAGGTTGTCTAATTTACTGGGGAGACTCAGACAAATTTTTTAAAAATTTTCAGAGTTAGATTTATTTTAAGTCTTTTAAATTCACTTCTCCATGTTATGAAAATCGGGGAGTGACATTCGTCCTCTGGATTAAGGGAAAATGGGAATAACATGTCTTTCCCCTTCAGCCCTTTTCTAATGATAGAAGGTGTACATTGCAATTGGATGTAACAAACAAGGTTTGATGTACTTAAATTAGAAGAAGAGGGATGAAAGTAAAATCTAGGTAAAATTGAAGGATAAAAAATGTAAATTGACCATTGTAGCTTTTTGTTTATATTTTTACTTACTAATCTACAAACTGAGAGGCGCTATTTAAATTGTGTAACCGTGAGCAATGAGAATGATTTTTTGAAAATGAGAGAATGATTAATCAATACTTAAGGTAATGTTTTCTAATATTCTGCGCTTTTATTTATTTGGGTACTTTCTTAGCATTTAATTAAAATTTTATACTTTTGTTATTCATGACGGGAGGAACTTAAAAATTGTCTAACTTAAAAAAAAATATCAAGTTGATCGGATATCTATAGTCACATGATTAGATCATATTTGTTCTAAAAAAATTAATGACAAGTATTATTTTTAAAGAAAATCATAATACAAATATGATCGAATTATTTATGCGATCAATCTAGTTTTTGCATGCATTATGTATGAGTGATGATCATATGGGAGCGCGCCCGTGGTAAGACCACGGGAGCGTCTCCCGTGGTCTCACCACAGCCACACATTTTGTGACTGAATGGTTTCAAAAATAAATAAAGCATAATTTGAGAAAATTATGTGGCTGTGGTGAGGCCGCGGGAGCGCCCCCGTGATATTACCACGGGTGTACTCCCATGTAATCACCACTCATTATGTATTAGAATTTAGAGGAGTTGTACAAAAGGAATGATTCCAATTACATAATTAACTAAAACTGTTGTGTTCCATATGATTCAAGCAACACGACGGTTCGAACACTTTTCCCAAATCCAGCTTACATATTTAAAAGGGTGGTGGTAAAATCTATTTAATATAAAATAGAGAGAGACTAACCCGATACAGCAAACAAGAGCATGGCCAAGAAAATCACTTTAAACAAAAAATTGCTTTTTTTTTGTGCGCGCGCGCGCCGTGTTGTAGATTTGAGAAGACAGTGAATATAAACTTCAATGTACTATGTGGAGTTTTACTATGCCTGAGGAATGTGAGTTTATGATATAGAGAAAAGAAATCGAATATAGATACCTGTGGTGGTCCTGCGGCGGTACAAGTTATTGCAGTCAATCATCAGTCGGCATTGTGCCTAGCTGCGACATAGAAACAGTAAGAACGGCAGCCGGAGTTGTTTTCAGAAAACTGCTCTCCGACGGTCAAGTTGGATGACCGGAGTGAATTCGCGTACCTTTTAGAGAAATAAATATTAAATTTATATGGCATAGCTTGGCGTGTGCCTTGACGCGTTAGTTGTCTTGTCATTGGATAGACTGCAGCTCGGCGCGTGTTTGTACGCGCCGACCACTATGTCAGTGAGTAGGCAGTTGACCTAACCACGCTCATAGGGCTTGGCTGGTAGTCTGTCATCATGTTGCCAATGTCCCCATCCGAGTATGGGGGCTATCAGAAGAAACTTCAACGTGCAAGTTACCTTCTGTCCCCTAATATCCCTCGGGATTGTCGTCGGTCGTTGCTCCTCGTCCAAGCTCTAGCGTGATTATTCTTCCGAACTTGCTAATCAGCGGCAACTCCGAATAACGATGGCATTAGCTCAGACAATGCCTGTATTCGGTAGTGTCTGCACCGAGTTCCAGCACAGAGGACTTCCGAGCTTGCTCTAGAGCGACAGCTCGGTGGAGGCTTCTGCCC
>BRYF01000027.1:11263586-11268586 GCA_030159135.1 Actinidia polygama | reverse complement strand
CATGTCTGTGGTCATTTTTGCTTTCTTTTAACTTGCTTGGAGAGTTTTATCATTCAATCTTACTCTCTTTTAGATAAAAACTACAATGATGTGCCTAGGCTATACGGAGATGAACCTCAACTTTTTGAGACAATTTTCAGCTCGGTTGAGAGTCAAGGAAGTTTTCAGTTCTAGTGCTTTTGGAGTCAAAGTCTTTTCACCGAGTTTTCGTTTCTCTTGAATCCATGACCTCTGGGACTCAGGGCGAGGAATGCCCCGAAGGCGGAGCACCAAGTTCATCGGGCGACTTGGGTGAGTTCTGCCCTTCCCGTGGTAAAAATAATCAACAAGACAGCCACTCCCAAGATAAATCAATTGAATACCTAGGAACCCTTAGCAATCCTTGGCAATCCCTCCGAAGCCAAGAAGATTCTGAGGAGAGCGATTCCTCCTGCCGACCAAGAGAAGGTGAGACAGCTGTCTTTGGATTAGACGGCCACTAGATTCTTCCACCACCTCGGTCAGGTACTACTTCAGTTCTGTACCCACTTTTCCTCAAGGTTCCTCGTTTAGGTTGATCTAAAAAGGATTGTTTATAGCAAGCGCTCATTCTGGGATCTTCCCTGACTGTGCGAGGCGGGGAATCTATAAGGGAGGTGTCTCTTCAACAAGCACGAGCAGCTTCACTAGAGAGCGAAGTTTCCTGCCTTTTAAAATTTTTTGACGACCTGGAACAACAGCTAGCCAAGGCCTGAGCTCGAGAACAACAGGCTATTGACGAGCTTGCTAAGATGAAGGTTGACCAGGACTCTCTTGTCGACAAATTAGAGAGGTCGGGCGCACTGGTGGTGGAGCTGAGGGAAGTGGTGGGTAAAGCTCAGGCACCTGCCGTGGAAGAATTCAAATCCTCATCAAATTTTCTGGAAGCGGTTGAAAACGCTGCCTTTAAGTACTTTGGCGAAGGATTTGACTTTTGTAAATGGCAACTTCATCGCCATCATCCTGATCTTGTTGTTAATTTGAAGAACACGGACTTGGATCTCGACCTGCTAGCCGAGGAGGACGAGGCCGCCGAAAAAGAGAAGAAGGGCGAGGACGAGGGAAAGAAAGGCACTAGCTCTCCCCCGTCCTGAATACTTGTAGATATATGTATTTTTCTCTTTTTTTGTAATGGTGATGAATTACCCTTGAATGAGTGATTATATTCTTCCTCGAACTTCCATTTTATGTTTTGGGTGTTGGCGATCTCAAACTTTGAATATAATTTAAATGGCCAAATAAGATTGGAGCCTTTTTGGCGAACAACCATCGAATTCGTTTATAGCGATCAAATAACTCAACAAGATCGATCAAATAATAATGATTAAAATTGTTTGGCGAGAATGTTGCATTCTGTATCGCATATCTTGTATTGGCAATCACAAACTCGAGAGATGGCGAGGTGAAAATTTTCGTTTAGGCGAAAACACCAACTTACTACTCAATAAATAAGCTATTTAGGTGAATTGTCAATTTACCTTAGCAAGGCAAATTGGGGTGTTTCGAGGACCTTGGCGATAAGGATTCCAACGGGTTCATGACGTCCTTCCAAGGTGAGTAAGATTTTTGATAAGGGCGACATCCACAATGGTGATCAAGACGCCTTATCATAGCGTAATGAATGAGTGTGCTTGATAATGGCAAAATTCACAATGGAGATCAAGATGCCTTATAATATCGTAATGAACGAGCGTGCTTGATAGTAGCAAGATCCACAATGGCGATCAAGATGCCTTATCATATCGTAATGAATGGGCGTGTTTGATAGTGGCAAGATCCACAATGGCGATTAAGATGCCTTATCATCTCGTAATGAATGGGCGTGCTTGATAGTGGCGATACAACTATTAGACTTGGCGACATAATATGGCAAAATAAAGATGATTTTATTAAATTGGCAATTTATTATAAGAAATCTGGGGTATGAACTTAAAGTGGATTTTTAAAACACTGTGGCGATCATAAGATTCACTGGTAGTATTTCTTTAAGTGCTCGGCGTTCCAAGGGTGAAGGAGTGTCTTTCCGTTCATATCTTCCAACCAATATGTTCCTGGTCTGGACACCTTGACAACCTTTTAAGCGCCTTCCCATGTGAGAACTGCGTTTGGTTTCATTGTGGACAAGGTGACTTTTCGTAGGACTAGATCGCCCAGTAAAAAGGATATTGTTTAATCCTCTAGTTGTAGTATCTGGCGACTTGGTGTTTGTAAGTTACTTGGTGTACTTCAGCCATTTCCCTCCTTTCATCGAGGAGATCAAGGTTGAGTCTCAGCTTGGTTTCATTATTCTCCCTGTTAAAATTTGAGGTCATAAAGCTTGGCATTCTAATCTCGACAAGTATAATTGATTCTGTCCCATATACCATAGAGTAAGGCGTCTCGCATGTTAGGATCTTGCTCATTGTGTGATAGGCCCAAATTATGCTCGGTAGGTCTTCTACCCATTTTCTTTTGGATTTTTCTAACCTTGTTTTTAAGTTCCTCAATATGGTTTTGTTAGTAATCTCTACCTGACCATTTACTTGGGGATGTCCGGGAGAGGATAAATGGTGCGAGATGGCGAGAGCCGAACAAAACTGTTTGAACCCACCGTTGTCGAATTGCCTGGCGTTGTCGAAGATGAGAACCTTTGGAATTTCGAATCGGCATATGATGCTCTTTCATATGAAATTCCTCATGTTTTTCTCAATGATTTGGGCGAGAGGTTCTGCCTTTATCTACTTGGTGATGTAGTCGATTGCAAAGATCAAGAACTTTCTTTGCAATGGAGCTTGAGGCAATGACCCAAGTATGTCGACTTCCCATTGGGCGAATGGCCATGGGCTGGTCATTGGCACCAACTCGGTGTGAGGGAGGTGACTCACTAGGGAAAATCTCTGGTATTTGTCACACTTCTTTGTGTATGTCACCGCATCATGCTCCATTCGAGACCAAAAGTAGACTTGTCTAATTGATTTTCTTACAAGTGATCTTGCTCCTGAATGATTTCCACAAATACCTTCATGAACTTCCCTCATGACGTAATCTGCCACTTCATATCATAGATATCTTAGGAGAGGATCAGAAAAAGACCTCTTGTATAAGATTCCATTGAGAATGCAAAATTTGGCTGACCTGTACTGGATCCGGAGAGCTTGTAGCTTGTCTTGTGGTAACATTTCTGTCTGGAGATATGTAATGATGTCGTCCATCTATGTCGATCCGAAGTCTATCAAACAGATTGATTTGGCGACCTCAATGCTTCGGTTGGCTAAGAATTTCAAGCGTATGTTCCTTTTTGAGATGAAGTCAAAGGTTGAGGCAAGGTTAGCCAGAGCATCGGTTTTCTTATTTTCTTCTATGGAGATTTGGTAAATTTTGAAATCTTTTATCTTTCCCAACATAGCTTTGACCTCAGCTAGGTAGGCCATCATTCATGTATCCTTGGCGAGGTAGTCTCCTTGGACTTGGTTTACCACCAATTGGGAATCGCTGAAGGCTTCTAGTGAATCCACTCCTATTTTAGTTGCAACTTGGAGACCAACGAGAAGAGCTTCGTACTCAGCTTCGTTATTGGTGGCATTAAACTCTATGCGGATGGCATATTCCACCTGTTCGCCAAAGGGAGTTTGGAGAACTAATCCCGCACCACAACCGTGCTGATTTGACGATCCATCCACGAATAGTTTCCATCTAGAGAAGTTCTCATCTGGTTTTGGTTGTTCTGTAGTCTCCATCTCGGGGTTGTTTTCTTCGGGTTCCTGGATGACGTCATATGTGAATTCAACAACAAAATCGGCTAAGGCCTGGCCTTTGATCGCCATTCTTGGCCTGTAATTGATGTGGAATTCACTGAGCTCGATAGACCATTTGAGGAGTCTTCCTGAGGTTTTAGGTCGTTGGAGAATTTGCTTTAGTGGTTGGTCAGTTATCACAGCAATAGGATGCTCCTGAAAATAGTGGCGAAGTTTTCTAACGGCGATAAGGCGGGCATAAGTGAGCTTCTCAATTTTCAGATATCTAGTCTCGGTTTCCATGAAGACTTTGCTGACATAATATATCAGTTTTTGAACCCTGTCTTCTTCCAGATCAGCACAGCACTTATTGCTATTGGTGAGATAGAGAGGTGTACGAATAATTCATCGCCCATAGTCAGAACAATAAGCGAGGGTGGCGAGCCGAGATACTCCTAGAGCTATTGAAATGTTATTTCCGATTTCTCGTTCCATTTGAAGGTTTGATTTTTTCTCAGGATTTGGAAGAATATGAGACATTTGTCGGCTAATTTAGAGACGAATCTATTAAGGGCGGCAACTCGCCCGGTCAACTGTTGCACTTCATGGAAATTCCTGGGCGAGCTCATTTTGAGAAGGGCTTGAATCTGATTTGGATTCGCCTTAATCACGCGTTTGGTCACCAAGAATCCCAGGAACTTTCCAGACGATACCCCAAAAATGCATTTGGAAGAGTTTAGCATTATCTGGTGTTTTCAGAGGATGCCAAATGCTTCCTCCTGGTGGGCGATGTGTTCGGATGCTCTGAGGCTTTTGACTAGCATGTCATCAATATATACCTCCATTGTCTTCCTGATCAGTTCTTTGAACATCTTATTCACCAATCTCTGGTACGTCGCCCCAGGATTTTTTAGCCTGAAAGGCATAACTTTGTAGCACTACAACCCTCGCTCTATGATGAAAGAAGTCTTTTCCACGTCGGGCGGATACATTTTGATCTGATGATATCCTGAAAAGGCATCCATAAAACTTAGGAGCTCATGTTTGGACGTAGCATCAACTATCAGGTCAATCTTTGGCAAAGGAAAACTGTCTTTGGGCACGCCTTGTTGAGGTCGGTAAAGTCAACGCATATTCACCACTTCCCCTCTTCTTAGGGGCGACGACAACGTTGGCGAGCCATTCGGGATAGTGAGCTTCTTTAATGACGTTGGCTTTAATGAGTTTGCCTACTTCTTCTTTGATGACTTTTAGGCATTCAGGGTTGAA
>BRYF01000027.1:11248586-11253586 GCA_030159135.1 Actinidia polygama | reverse complement strand
GAACTTGTTTATAAAAAACAAGATATAGCTTCAACTTCCTCTAAAATAGAAGAAGTAAAAATTAAACCTCCACCAAAGGTTACTAATTTTAAAACCATTAATAATCAGCAATATAATGAATTTATTAATGAGTTACAAACCAAATTAAAGGGTTTAAGTATAAATATGCTTAAGTATCAATATCCTGAGATTCAGGATAATGAAGATACAAATAATCTTGAAAAATTATTTCAAGATATGCAAGAAAATGATCAATTTAATAAAATTGAATATAGGCAAAAGTATTACCCTCAATATTTTGCCTCGGGATACCCTAGTTCAATCAATTGTTTTTCATTTCTGTGGCACAATTAGCAGTAATGTTGAAAGCCAAAGATATTTATTACTTAATTTAAAGTGCAAATCATTAGCACATTTTAGATGGTATAAAGATGTGTTCTTAGCTAAAGTCATGAACAGACAAGATGCTAATTCAGCATTTTGGAAAGCTAAGTTCCTTGATGGATTACCTAAAAGCTTTGCTGAAAGGGTAAGAATAGAATTACAGGATGATAAATGTCCTATTAATTTTGATCTTTACACTTACGGCCAATTAATAGCTGTAATTGTAAAAGAAGGATTAAAGCTTTGTAATGATTTTAAATTACAGAAGACATAAAAAAACAAAATAAAAATAACAGAAAAGAATTAGGAGAATTCTGCGATCAATTTGCAGTGGACATACCACATGCAAGACATCATAAATCTCATAAAAGAGATAAAGAAAAGAAATATGTTTCTAAAAAATATAGAAAACCTAGTAAAAGGTATAGAAGTAATAAGACTTCTAATGAAATTAAACCTTATAAAGAAAAGAAAATTTATAAGGAAAAACATAAAAAATCTTCAACAATATTTTCTAAATTTGATTTAAAATCAGGGTATTGGCAGATTCAAATTAATGAATCTGATAGATATAAAACAGCTTTTGTTGTTCCCTTTGGGCACTTTGAATGGAATGTTATGCCCTTTGGATTAAAAAATGCTTCTTCAGAATTTCAGAATATTATGAATGAAATTTTTAATCCATATTCGGATTTTTCTATTGTCTATATTGATGATGTTTCAATCTTTTCAAATAGCATTGATCAACATTTTAAACATTTGAATATTTTCAAAGATTTGTCAAAAGAAATGGTTTGGTTTTATCTGCCCCAAAAATGAAATTATTCCAAACTAAAGTTAGATTTTTGGGTCATAATATTCATCAAGGAAAAATTATTCCTATTGATAGAAGTATTGAATTTGCTTCAAGGGAAGATTTTTGAATTTGCTCCATACATGATAAGAAGATTTTTTGCTTAGAAGAAGATTTTTTATGTTTTTCCTTATAAATTTTCTTTTCTTTATAAGGTTTAATTTCATTAGAAGTCTTATTACTTCTATACCTTTTACTAGGTTTTCTATATTTTTTAGAAACATATTTCTTTTCTTTATCTCTTTTATGAGATTTATGATGTCTTGCATGTGGTATGTCCACTGCAAATTGATCGCAGAATTCTCCTAATTCTTTTCTGTTATTTTTATTTTGTTTTTTTATGTCTTCTGTAATTTAAAATCATTACAAAGCTTTAATCCTTCTTTTACAATTACAGCTATTAATTGGCCGTAAGTGTAAAGATCAAAATTAATAGGACATTTATCATCCTGTAATTCTATTCTTACCCTTTCAGCAAAGCTTTTAGGTAATCCATCAAGGAACTTAGCTTTCCAAAATGCTGAATTAGCATCTTGTCTGTTCATGACTTTAGCTAAGAACACATCTTTATACCATCTAAAATGTGCTAATGATTTGCACTTTAGATTAAGTAATAAATATCTTTGGCTTTCAGCATTACTGCTAATTGTGCCACAGAAATGAAAAACAATTGATTGAACCAGGGTATAGATAATATCAGGTTTACTATTTTCTACCCCTTGATCATCAAATTCTATTTTCACAGCATTAAAGATCTCATGCCTTTGAGATGCAGTGAGATAATTTTTCCACCAGCCTTTTAAGGCTCCTGTAAAGCCACAAACTATCATTGCAGCAATATCTTTCTCAGAATTATGATTATTTGAACATACTGTGGAATACATTAATAATTCATGCATAATATGTTCAATCTGGTATTCATTCATACCATCGATATTCCATGCGTAAATTTGATTATTGAAAAAACTTACTTGTCCCATATCAAAATTTTCCTCATATAACAAATCCTGAGGGGTTGGTCTAGGATAGTAATGTCTTCCCGAGGCAAAATATTGAGGGTAATACTTTTTCCTATATTCAATTTTATTAAATTGATCATTTTCTTGCATATCTTGAAATAATTTTTCAAGATTATTTGTATCTTCATTATCCTGAATCTCAGGATATTGATCAAATTTCACACTGAAGACAGACCAGAAGGAACCTTGTAATGTAAAACCAATGGATTTTGAAGATAAGCATTAGAAGCATTACAATTGTAAATGAAAGGTTTCCGAAAGCTAATCTGAAGGACACTTCATCAATGTGATGCATCGTGGGGAAGAGCCTACAGAATGGCTGCGGGATTACTAGAAATGTTGTCTAAATTCCCCAGATTACGACCTCAAGTTTACAAAATGTTTTCAAGCTACTGCAGCAAGCAGGATTGATATTTTGTAAACTGGTGATGAAGAATTGTAATATGCTATGAATTCGGCTTCTGAATGTAACCTCTGGTTAAAGTTGATTCTTTTGAGAACTGAAGAAGACATCAGACTCAAATATTCATGAATAATGAGGTACACATCACTACTAGCAAATAGCTGTGAAATTTCAAATTTATTTCGAACCATAGCCTATTCGCATCGAATGGCATTAATTGATGCTCAAGAATGTATGTAGAAACAACACTCGCAGAAGAAAGAAAAAGATGCATTTGAATCGTCAAATATAAATTGAAATAGGCAACATTTGAGAAGAACAACCCAATAGACTAAAGAATTTATTTATACTGACCACATCCGCCAATCGTTTCTCTATACAAACTCATTCCATCAACATAAAGAGATAACCAAATATAATCAAAATTAACAAGTTCAAAATGAAAGGTTTCATCGCATCTTACTGGGGGAATTCAACACTTTCATCGAAATCCCAATTTGACAAAGATAGTGCAGTATACCACTAATAAAAGGCCGAGTTACACCAGCCGATTGGCAAACAGATCAACCTTGAAACTTGCAGAAAAGCTTCAAGATTCAACGAAATAGTGGTGAATCCACAAATTGCTACCTCTGTTGAAAACAACAATGACTGGAGTTTAGCTATGAAGATCAGATAATCATTACATAACCACAAGAATTAATCAGAATGAACAGAAGAGAGTAATTACCTTTCCAGTCTCGGGAGCATCAGGGACTTTGTAAATGTCAAGCGTAATTTCCGTCAACCACAAGCCGGGAAAAAGAGACTACAGAAATCAATAGAACAGAGAATTAGTCATCACAATCTATAAGAGAACAAAATATAAAGTATATACTTTTTTGGTCAGAAATGTCGCGAGGGTTTTTTGGTCAGTCGTGATATTCGCCGGGAAACGCAAGTTTATATAAGAAAGAGAGGAGAGAGAGAGAGTTTAACGTTCGGATGGCTATTCCATTCGGGGTTTGGATAGTATATACTAGCGCGAGTGCTACAGTACGCGCTGGGGTGATGTACGCACACTGCTAGTGTTTTCGCAATTTCGCGGGTTACACACGTCGTCGTCGTTTATACGATTTGATGGTTTTCCAACAACCGTCCATGATGTGCAATCTTATGGTGATTATAGCCCTAACAGCCGTTGGATTTAACAAATCTATTCAGGGAAATTGCATTGACTTTCCCGTAGTCTTATCACCATTACTATTACACCCAGAATGTTCTAAGAATTAGTCCTCTACTCTGAGTGTTTTCTCATACCTTGCTTCCCTTGAGGGAGATATTTATAGTGTAAGATGGCATCTTTGTCATTTGTCTTTGTTGGCCTTCGATTGGGTGCTTTTCTTGATCGTTCCTACTATTTGTACAACCTCTAGAAAGGCGAGGCTTTCCATTACAAATAGTGGGACTTGACCCTCTCAACTTATGAGTTTGCAAGGTAGTGGAGTGGGACAAGTGTTGTCCCAAACTTCACCGCCTGATGCCTAAGGGCTTGCAGTTGTAGGTGACAAAAGGACTTGAACGTCCTCATTGCAGACTTATTCGGGCTGCCTCATCTTGCCACGTGTCAACGTTTGTCCTTTTTGCTAAACTTGGACGTGTTGGCCTTAGTTTGGAGGATAGTTTGGTAATTACGGGCATGCGATTGCAATTCTACCCCATATTCATGGGGCTATTCGGATATCTATTGCTCTGGTTTGAATTGGCTCCTGAGGTATGTGCTAATTCAAGTTCAATCTTGGGGGCTGCCAGGATCCGTGCTGATTCCAACTTAGACTTAGGTTCTGTTCAGGTTGTCATGATTTTAGCCCTGTTGACCTGCAACATGACTCCTCTATAAATTCTTTTTTAAGTGTGGAGAAATTATTCAATGCTTTTAGAGTATTGCTTTCCTTCATTGAATGAATGACATATCTACAAATGTTTGTTATAAGCTAAACAAAAAATAATAAAATTCATTATTTAGATCAATCACTCTAAGGTTAGAGTATTTATAGAGGAGTCATGTTTCAATATTTTGGAAAACTAGATAAGGATGCAGTATTAATTTCTACGAAACCTAGACCATAATTTTCTTAGGATCAATCACCCTGAGGTTTCTTATAATAGCATCCTTATTACCTAGTTGGAATTATTTATTATAATTATAATGATTTTTCTTATTATTTCTTAAGATTTATATACACCAGTCCCTATTCATCACCCATTAAGAAGATTTAATGGAATCCGTTGTTTTGAAATGGTGAAACTAGAATAATTGCGTCATTTGAGTATGACCAAATTTGCAAGATAATGCAGAAAC
>BRYF01000027.1:11128586-11141086 GCA_030159135.1 Actinidia polygama | reverse complement strand
TCGTATCGACATGATGATCAAGTTATGTTTTCCAAATTTGTCTCGCCAATTTCATGCCATGTGATATCACTAGTATAAGCAAATGTTATGCTAAAAAAATCAGGGAGGCAAGTAGGGAGCATGAAGGAGAAAATACTTTACATTCAGTCAAATTTCAAAGGGTTACATCTCGCCATTACAAAAAAAAAGAGTTCTGCTAAGGAGCGAGGCTATTGTCCTGCTTGCCCTCCTTCTCCTCTTCCTCTTCCTCCTTGAGTAAATCAGCATCGATTCTCATGCCTTGGATATCAAGGTCAGGATGAAGACGGTTATTTTTTCTCTTATAGAAATCGAAACCCTTGCCAAAGTACTTGGAAGCTATAAATTCAACAACCTCCTAGAAGTCATCTAAAACCTTGAACTCCTCAATGGCAGACTTCTTCAGCTCGGCCATCTCCGCCTCCAGCCTCGCCATTGTGGCATCTCGGTCCTCCTTGGTCTTCTTCAACTCATCAACAGCCTATTGTTCTCGGACTCTGAGCTCGGCCAACTGTCTTTCCAGCTTTGTGATAAGTTGCTAAGCCCGAAGCATCTCGGTTCCAATTGAATCAGCCCGGGCTTGCTGAATCATCGCCCTTTGTCTTAACTCCCTGCCACATTTGGCAAGAGAAAAACAAGAACCACTACCTTCCAGAGAATGAAAATTAGGAAAGATGATATTAATTTGAATATGGATGATTACCTGTTCAATTCCGTGAAAAAGCCTCGAGATCGCCCGGTCGAGGTCCAATCTACCCACCTTCTCCCTGTCAAGAGGTGAGATCACGCCTTTTGGGAGCTTTTCCACCATGGCAAGATTTTCCAAGATAGAGGCGTTGAGCCTCAAGATAGCACCTGGATGGGCTGATGTACCCTCCCCAAAGAGCAACAACAGGGGTCACTGCTTTGCTCGACGTCGACTTATATTTTGTCGTCGCCTTTTTCTTGTCTTCTAGTGGCGATGCGGTCCCCTTCTTGGCATCAGACGCCGCTTTACCCTTCTTGGTAGGCGTAACATCTAGCATCTCATCTCAGTAGCATTTCTCGCCAGTGGTTACCCCCTTTGCCTCCATGCTCGACCTCACTGCTGAGCTTGCACCCTTGGTTCTCCCGGCCATCATGGCGAGCTTCTTCAGACTAATTTTCTTTGACATAGTTGCAAAAATTAAAATGACTTCAGTAAATAGAAGAGATGGAATACTTGGGAAGGAATGGAGACAATACCATCCGATCTAAGCTCGGGGGCAGACATGGTTCTGACTAGGCCTCCAAGCTTGAGCTCGAGTTGACTAGTTCCCAACTAAGTAAAGAGGGTCGAATTTTTGCCCCAAGGATTGATAGCAATATCTGGTCAGGAAAGCGAGGTAAAATTTTCCTCTCCCTCCTCCTAATGGTTCCTAAGTACTCCACTGAGCTACCTAGGGAGTGGTCACCTCAGGGGGGATCATCTCGGGAATGTCGGGACTTACCCTCGTTGCCCGCAACTAGAGCTGTCCTGCCTGCCAGTACGTCCTCACCATTGTCCCTGCCACTGGACGTTATTGATTTGGGAGTAGGACTGAAGCACCTCGGAAGGACTTGGATTCAATAACTTCTTAATTTTAAAGGTGTCTCCCTCTACTAGCGAGTCCAAGATCCCTTCAAGTCTTCGCTGCTTGGTCGTGGACAAAACGAGTGGTTTGTTGCAACGCTTCCTTGAAAAATAGGAAGAATGCTTATTAGTCAAAAGAGAGGTGCTACACTTGATAGTTAAAAGAGCAACTTAGCAGGCGAATACTGACCTAGGGTGCCCCACAACCTCGGAACCCTTGAAACCCCAGCGTCCCTAGATATCCCCAGGGAGAACTCCCAGTAATCTCCCGAGATGAAGAAGAATTTCTTTTTCCATCTCTTGACGTTGCTGGGATACCCCCCGAGCAGGGTCTTCTTTAACTTAGCCTTGAAGTACAGCCATCCGGAGTCTAGCTTCAGGTTTTTATATAAGGTGAATAGACTCTTGAATTCGTTGAGAGAGGGGGAGAATTTGTGAGTTTGCCACAGTACTACCATACAGACGAGACTTCGCCACGCATGAGGAATGAGTTAGGCGGGGAAGATGTTGTAGAAATACAGGATCCTCCTAATAATGGGGTGGATTGGAAGACGAAGACTGTCATGGAAGGCGGCTTCCTAAAAAGCCACCTTGCCCAGGCGAGTAAATGCTATTGTCTCGTTCTCCTCAGGAAGCCTGATCTGAATACTAGATGGAAAAGAGCATGACTCTCTAAGGTGATCCAGCTCGCTTTGAGTCATGGTGTTAGCCTTCCTTTCAATTGGAAGGGAGGCATCAGCCGAAGGGCTACCCTCAGGACTAGAAGGATCTTCCCTAGGCGAGGAAGGAAGTTGGTTAACCTCATTTGCAATGTATGAGCTCTCTCCTAGGTGGTCGGATATCCAGGAGGGCAAGGAGTTTTCTAAGTTTCCTACGTCGATTCTACTAGACATACACTAAAAACTCAAAAACTAGAAACAAATCAGAAAAGTTGATACTTATTGAATCGAGAATGAGGTATTGATCACGGGGTGACAAGGGCGAGGTGAACATCGGACCAAGGGCAGCATTTCGACAACAAAAATAAGAAGAGTGCGAAGTTGTGAGGAAGATCCCTATTTATAGAAAGCACCAAGGTCTAAGATCTATTCGCTCCAACGACCAAGATCATGAGACGTTTCAAGTGCCGAGGTCATAGCCTCCGTTCCCGTCAAAACATCATTTCGCCATTAATGCAATCCCCCATGTGTCATCCGATGGAGCTATGTCATGATTACACATTCATGTCGTCGGATCACATCCCATGATTTACTACTCGACAATGCCAAGTGTTTCACCTTGGCATGCCGACTATGGTGGCAACTGATAGAGGAAAAATCTCCACCTGCTTATCTGAGACGGTCACCTTGCCACCATGAAGACTTGGTTGCCAATACCTTACCTGGTCTATGTGTAGCTCCTTGAGTTCCTCCTGGACACTCTCATTTCCCATTGGACCTCGTGATACCCTTATTTGAAGTGGTTCCTCTTGCCCCAAGAGGGGCCCACCTCGCCATTCACTTCACCAATACTTACTTCGCCAATCTCAGTAAGCACACCATTGGTCTTTTGCCACACCTTCCATTCTGAGGATGGGATGACCTTGAGACCCCGTCCCCTTTATGTACATTTGCGTTACGTTCTCAATATGACATTCTCCTATTGTCACTCTGATATCCGCGGGATCTCTTTCCGTATATGGCCGCCCAAGGATCACGCCGTGGTCTTCTCGCACAGTTCTCCGTCCTCCATCTATAAAAGGCCACCCCCTTCCACTAGAAAAGGTACAATTCACTTGCATTTTCACTTGAGAGCTCTAATACTGTCTAGCTTGTTCGCCTTGATCTGATCTACGCCGGAGTGATTTTGTAGCGGCTTCACCCGGTCGGTTACGTTTATTCCCTTGCGTAGGTCATTGCCGAGATCACGCACCGACCTTAAGAGCAATTCTAACTGTTGGTTGCTCGCTCCCAAATTTCTACCACAACGATATAGTTCTCGATGAGATATACAACATGGATGGTTCAAAAAAATGAGGCTCAAAATATTTGTGCAGTCCAAATAAACTTCAGAGAAGCTTATTTCTTCTTTTATCTATTAAATAGGTAGCATTCTAACCAAAAGTCAAATATAATGATCACCGGGACAAAGTTAAAAATTTAGTAAAAATAAAATGTAATAATTGTGTTCTATGAAAAACTTGAATTTTTCAAGATGTAACTTTGATATGAAACGGAGAGTAATTGTTTAAAGTAAAGGTTTTATAAGAAATTTGTAGGGAGAGTTTTTATCATTGTATTAAATTACACCGTGGTGAAAGAAAAAACCTGGTAAAGCACAGTCAAAATAAGAAGTTAAATAGAATTGCTTAATGTGACTTGAAAATAAAATTTCTTACGTTTTTTACGACAAAGTTAAATTTATCATTGTATTAAAATTCTTACGTTTCGTAGCTTCCATCATTTTCATGCCAACCCGACATAACTTTCTTTATTTTATTTTTTTTGTTTTATAATTTTTATCATTTTCATCCTAATCCAACTCAGTCTTTAGGAATATAAGTGGATGACCAAAATCCACACATTATTTGTCAAAGTAGTAAAATATGTCCAATTTAACGAATGAACCCAATACTTTAAACAATCGCAATTAAGAATTTTGTAAATCTCCAACACGCTCTCCAAATGAGGTCTGGTGACAAAAATAACTAATTAATACACTTTATGTTCCTCCATAAAACTAGTTATCTCATTAGGCATTTTCTAATTGACAACTTTTGCAATAAATAAAAAATAATTATTTATTTACATCTCATTCTTTCTATCTCATAGGAATTGGTAAATAAAAAAAATATTAGCAAAAATAATGAGTAATGTTGGAGTTTGTAGATGAAAAAAATATTAGGCAAAATAAAAATTGTATTTTTTTGAACATTGTAACTAGATAAAATACATTGTAGAGTTGGATATGCTCGACATAGACAAAAATTTGCACAATTAGGAATCTTTAATTTTCATCTAGTTTCAATAAAGTTTCCCTTCAATACTTGTTAACAATTTGGACGGAAATAAATCCCCAGGGTTGGTCGAGTAAGAGTTTTATCACAACTAAAGGCTTTCTCTCCAATGTCGCATGTTCAAAATTTCTTACCAGCAATTCTTGGAGCATGTCCATACGGAGCTCTATCAGAGTTTTAATTAGGCTCTTCGCTAGTGGTCGGTGGGATTGATTCTCCAGATTAGTCGGTCCTATGGACCAGATATCGAGTTATTAATAAAAATTATAATTTAAATAGAAATGAGCACGTAAAAAGTCGCATCACTAATTTTAGAGACCAAAGTAAGACTGATAAAATTATATGGATTGATAGTGTTAAATTTACCCTCTAACGGATTCATATGAGCTTTACATACTTACTTTCTATTCAAATACTTAACAAGTATTAACAGATGAACTATAGTAGAATCAAATTAAAACTATAAACTCTTACTTGTTCAAAATAAAACTTTAGTCAAACTACAGGACCAGTGGTGAAACTTGCCTAGCGTTGAATGGTCTGGTTTGTTGACTGAATGGTGGAGAAAGTTCCCACATGCGAAATAACAAGACCAGTGGTGAAACTTACCTTGCGTTGAATGCTCTGGTTTGTTTGATTGAATGGTGGAGAAAGTTCCCACATGCGAAGCAACCAACAATAGTAAACTATGAATCATAGTTCATTTTAAATTTAAAAATTATCTTTTATTATTTACAGTTATAATTTAATTAAATTTATTCAATAGCTGAGATTTTACTTGAAATTATTATTTTTTTTAAAACTATCACTTCTTTCTTTTCAAATATAAGTTATGATCCAATGGTCCAAAATTTTTTAAAGTTGTGTATATGTTTTACCCATTGAATTATTTTTTAGTGGGATTTAAAAAAAAAAAATTAAAACACACCATCTTTTTTCCTGATTTTTTCCAAATTAGCAATATTTTTTCAAAATTATTATAATTTAAAATTTATTTATTTTTTAGATTATAAAATTCTAACAAGTACGTATATAATTTTTTATTTTTTGCATAGAGTCCATAAACACGGACAATTACTAATATAATAACATTTTACCAAGACTTGTACTCAAGAGACTCGAGACTAATCAGGTCGACACAGAATATAATGCCAGAAGACCGGGTGGAGTCACTCGACAAGAAGGATGATGGGACTTGAGGACTTCCGTTGCAACAACAAAGCAAACGCGCGAATTTGACAATCAGGAATCAATAATATTGACCACACAATATTTAACAAACAAGCAGGATGGTGGGACTTGAGAACTTCCGTTGCAACAACAAAGCAAACACGCGCGAATTCGACAATCAGGAATCAATAATATTAACCACACAATATTTAACAAATAATAGAACCGAAAATATTAAAATAATATCAAGTAATCACACAAAAACATTAATATTTATATAGTTCCACGATGTGTCTACATTTACAAGTTAAAGACCGGATTAATCCTATTATAGATTTAACAATATATTCTCTAAGCACAAACTAGAGGTAAAAAATAATTATCAATCATCAACAATATTCTCACTATAAAAGTAGATAACAAAAGTTAACTTAAAGTTAAGATTTCATCAATGGTGAATACCCACAAAATAGAGATAATGAATAATCTACTCTCCAAAACTTGTTCTCTTTTCCAATTCAGAAAACTAGTTGTTCAAAGATGGAGACAAAGACTGTGAAGCAACAGAAGAAGAAGAAGCAGCAAAGCAAAAATAGGGAAAAACCCTTAAAACAAAAAAATAAACTTTATATATTAAAGGTATATTACACCAAGACTCCTTCAATTTTTAAGGAGTTTCAAAAGTTATCCTAACTTTACTATAAAGCTCAATTATGGTCCACTAAATAGGGACACCCAACAAGAATTAATCACTCTGTTCATTTAGATAATTGGTACCAAACTATACACTACATGTATAATCTGGGATTTTGTTGGATGTGGTCGCGCTTTGCAAGTTTTGGGTTGGATAGGGTTTTAAGTGGATTGATTTTAGAGTTGATAGGGAGGAGATAGAGATGGTAACAGAGCGATAGGAGGGGTTGCCGGCCGTGCGGCAAGTTGGGTGGGTGTGGTGTATTGGTGGTAATGGTGATGCGTCGTTGATGGCCGTTGTGGTTGTTGGCAATGGGTCATGATGGCAATGGTTGTCTCTGGTGGTAGTTGTCTAGATAAAGTTATGAAAGAGGGATGCAAGATAGATAAAAGAGCGGTAGGGGGCGAAGAGAAGGTGAAAAGTGAGGACAAAGGGTAATTATGTCCTATTGACAGCAGATATGTTCACTAGTGTAGTCATTGGGATGAAGTAGTGATATTGTTTGGATTAAATCTATTTGGAGCCAGTGTATTTTGAGCATATTGGACTGCATGTACCTTGGTGCCCGATTTGTGGCTGCTTTGGAATACGAATTTGGTTAATTTTGCAGATTGAATTATATGAACAACATAAAATTTACATACATTCAATCAACAATTAATACATCATGAATTTGTTGACAAAATCAAACAATTTAGCTAATTAATTATTTTCAACAAATTTATAATGTGTTAATGAATAATTGAATCCACGTAAACTCTTTGTTTATGCTACAGAATTTAATCTCTAATTTTGTAAATTGGGTATGCTGTTTGTTGGATTTGCTTGGTTAGTCTCTGTGGCAGTCTATTCGTAAGGACCGCTTGAGCAGTCTCCTCACCTCTCCTGTAGTGGTGTGGCGCCACCACTTTGGCAGGTGTCTTGACCGACTTTAGAACCATGGTTTTAAAAATTGGACCGGATCGGTCGGTTCGACCGGTCGAACTGTCGACCAGACGGAGAAACGGTCCGGTCACTCGTCCAAACCCGGTCAAATCCAGTCAAACCCGCGGTTGAACCGGTAACCCGGTGATTGAACCGGTCATTGACCCATCGGTTCACGGTTTTAGAAAAAAAATTATGTTTTGATTTCAAAAATTTTGATTTTAAGTATAAAAATTAGTCTAGAAAAATAAAAGATATTTTATTACTATTAATAAATTAATTAATGACATAATTATGATATCACGGGTCAATAACGATTGACCCGACTATTGAACTGGTGACCCGTGACCCGATCATTTTTCCGGTTCGATCACCAATCCCAATTTCAAAACACTATTTAGAACCATTCTGAAATTTCTAAAACTCCGTTACGGACTTGTATTGCATAAAAAGTGATTTGGGATGTTATAACTCTTAAGAACAAGTCTTTTTATACAAGTATACGAGGATATTCATTTTGTGTGTAAGTCTACGTTTGAAATCAGTTGATTTGAGTTCTTTGGTTGGCTTTTTTGCTTTTTTCTTTTTGTTTATTTACTTATTTTTATTTAAAATAAAGTTAGAAAAATAAAAAAATAAAAAAAATTTTGACTTTTTTTGATAATAAATTAAAAAAAAAATTGATTTTAAGCATTACTAAAAGTTGCCCAAGTTTCATGTGGCCTTTTCTCCTGGGAGAGACTTTACAATTAGGATTTGGTGAGACTTTCAAGAGGGATTAAAAAGAAATTTCTTTTGTATCTTTTCAATCCCCACGGCGACTCACGACCTCGCAGTGATCATCAAAAACCTTTCCAACGACGGTGAATTCCTCCTCGTGAAGCAGACGCTGCCGCCCAAGTTCGGCGACGAAGAGTACGATTCGTATGTCGATTCCGATACCTGGGATTTGCCTTGCGCGCAATTGAGTTCACTAGAAGGAGAGTCGCAGACGAGGATTGTTGTCCAAGGCAAAGAATCGTGTTTGGAGAAGCTTGACTTGAGTAAATTCGATCTCAATTTGGCTATCAACCAGGTAATATGAACCTCAATAAACACAGAATATTTGAATTGTAGTAATGTGGTCGGTATCGAATGGTTCGGAATGCTTTATGGATTATGATAAATGCTCTGATTGTAGATTTTGCAACAAATGGGTTTGGGGACCATCTGTGGGTTCAATGGAAGCTCTGGAAGTGTGTGGAAGAACCTGAATTTGGACCAGGATTGCCTAATAAAACAGCGTACATTAATGGAACACTGGGGCCTGAACATGGAGATTTACAAGGTTTGGTTTGATTAATGATTGCGATATTTACCAAATTTGTAGGATCCTTGGGAAATATATAGGATTTGTGCTTGTTATGACTTATGAAACTGTTTTAATGTTCATCTCTTTGCTTATTATTATTGTTTTCTTTTTTATTGCATTAGCCTTCAACTTCTTACTTAAAGTGGTTCACGATACTTAGATACACATTTATACTATAAAATAATTTATGAAGTAGGAGGTGGTATTTTTGTGATATGCACCCTTCCATTCTAAAACGCACTGTGTTTGGCATGCCAAAGTGATCTCCTTGTGTTCTATATTGGGTGGCTACATTGTACGTTGGCTAAACCATGGTGCAGATTAGGCGGTCATACGATACCAGAAAACCAGTCATATAGACTATCCACATTTCATTTCCCTTTGACTAGTAATTATCACCTTTATCATTTGATTAACCTTGATGGACCATGAAATGGAATTTTCAGACCGACAACTATAAGCAGGTGTAATGATTAGCTACTCTTTCCATTTAACATCCTGCTTGAAGTGGTTGAATGACTGAGAACCATGCACATATGCAGGATTTGTTTTGTAAAAACTTGTAATAAAATGTAGCAGGATTTGTGTGGGTGTGCGGGTGTGGGTGTATCGTCTATTTGCTTTCATCTGAATCAATTTCTAGTGAAATTTTTTATCAGGATGCTTTAATAATGTGCTTGGCAGCTGAAGCATTTTATTTTGTTACAATAGTGTAGAATCTTTTGTAAGGTAGATGCAACTAAAGTTTGAAGTTATGCATGCAGGGCAATTTAAGTGGATGTCTCTCCAAAGTTGCCTAAATTGTCTTCTCGAAGTGACACCATGTAGTGACCGTGTGGTATCTTTGGTTGTCATTAGTCTCATAAATGACTCAATTCGATCTTCCCAGTGGAAAATCCCTCATGCCTTGAATTTCCAGGTTCGCTGCCTTTTTGAGTGTGGTGCACATAAGGCTTGGACTTCCAGAGTCAAGGAAGGTGAGGCCATCAGTTAATGGACATAAAGAAATTGAGAACCTGGTCAAAAATTTCCACCTAAGCTCAGAACTTGTTATGACATCTAAATTGACTCTAGATGGCTGCCTTCTCTCTCTCTCTCTCTCTCTCCCCCCTAAAAAAAGCTATTTATTTAGTTGGTGCCAATTGATTGACATAAAAGGCTTTATTTGGTTTGGTTCCTCTTATGAGGATTCTACTGAATGCAACAAACTGAATGCGATATAAAATCTACTGAAACCCTTAACTTTTAGCTTTGTTATGTGGCTTAATTACAAGCTTTATATTGGGAATTCACTTCCTTTTTTTTTCTATCGTTCATCTTTTGCACTTATAAACTCATTACAAGAAAACTCTGGAAATAAGTGAAGCATATGTGTCAAACATGACAAATGGGTCTAGGTTTGGGATATGAATACAATCGGGTTACATCTAGATGTTTATGACCTTTGTCCCTATGCTATCTAAGAAGAATACTCAGAGAGCTTAGTTATTTTACCATGTCCTAGTGTCAAAATATTTATAATTTAAATTCTTCAGATAGCTAGATTCATACCCATCGTGGCATTTGTATTCTTGTTCCTTTGAAATAACCCTACATCTTAACTTTCTCAATTTGATTGAAAAATAAAAACTAGATCTGTTTGGAGTTCCACTATGCTGCTATTATTGTTTCTTTTGCATTTAAGTCTTTGAATGAAATAATAGATGTACACGTCTATTTCTTCATTTAAAAGATAGTATTATTTATGCTGTCTACTTGTATCAAATAAAGGTGATGTAAGAGAACTATTATATATTTTGCATCTTTTAGGAATACCCTCCTGGTGTCAAAGTTGTTCCTATGGGTAGCAGAAAGATGAAGCCTTTCTTTACCACGAACTTGGTTATATTTGCACCTGAGAGTGGTTCTGATGGCTCGACGGATAGTGGTTTTATTTCTCATGGAGATGCACTGATAGTAGATCCAGGTTGCAGGTCTGAATTCCACGAAGAGGTATGATGTCAGTTTGAACGGTAGCTTGCTTTTCTTATAGAACGAGCCTCAGAAAACATAAAAATTCTAATCGCTTGGTGATCCTAGGTATGTAATGATTATCAGAGTACTATTACCACTTCTTTCTGATTTTAATTTTGTATACCGTGATAAAATTATTTAGGATAACAATCTCATGTTCCAGTGCAATGGAAATGCACAATAAACCTCAGAAACAATAATGATGAATACTTTTTGAGAACTTAATGATTTGATAAATCATGAATGGGAATTGTGTGTTGTTTGAAGTGATGAATACTTTTTGAGAAAAGTCAAGGAGTTTGTGAACTTAATGATTTGATAAATTATGAATTGGAATTGTGTGTTGTTTGTGTGTTGAAGCCGGAAATTAAGAAATGTTGATTTGCGAAATTATGGATTGGAAATGCATGTTTTGATGTGATTGAGAACATAGTATTTTGCATCATATTTTCATCATATATTTATGTATCATGGTTTTGGCTTGAGACATCAAGTCCATTGTTAAATCTTTTCAAGGTAACTCACCTTTACTATAAAATGAATTTCAGGCACTGAGGGTTATCCTGAGTCGTGAGGCATGTAGATTCCCGTTGCGTTCGTTTTGTCTAGAAATTATGTAAATGTATTTTTGGGATTGTAATTATTCTTTTGGCCCGGTGTGGGCATTGTACTTTGGATATCACTTGTTTTGTATTTTATAGCTCATGGAGAGTATGGTCCCACGGGAGGGATTTATTTATTGTACTCTGATGTAATGACAACGTGTTGTCATATTATATTAGTTTGACTTTTCCGCACTTGAGTTGTTTGTTTACGTGGACGTGTCTTAGTTTGACCGGGCCGTGACAATTATTATGCCAATTGCTTGATGATTGGTTAATAATACTAAGCCTTATTGTGACTCTTCCCAAACTAACCTTTTTATAGTGCATGTGTGTCTATATAGCAATATGAAGCAAAATGAAGATTATATGTAAATTTCAGATGGTCCACATGCCCTAGACTCGTCTCAGTTTCTTATTGACTTTGCCCTAGACTTCAACAAATGAAACATTCCCAGCTCAAGCTAATTTGGCCCCAGTTTAACTTCCATATCTCAGGTTAAGCTAAGACCATTCTGATGAACATGTTCAGATCAACTTCAGGGAAGCCTGAATAAACTAACTTTTTATCAAGCCATCATGTTAAGCAAACAAGTTTTGATGAAACTCAGCTTAGCCTGATCTCCAAGTAAGCTTATAGACTTGAGTGTTGGGTATTTGGGATGGGCACTTAGCTAGTACGGGGATAAGTCGCGATTTCTTGAGGAAATGCATAGGGGAGTTTGGTCATTTTTTAGTGTGAGCAATGCCGGATGTTCCGTTACTTTTTGCTATCTCCTTTTTCTTATGATCTGAGGATATGTGTAGTTTAAAAAGATGTAATTACCTTTGAAACATATCACCTGCTTCTTCATGTTAACTTGACACGAAAATTTTCCTTATTCAGGGGCATACTGACGGCCACATGGCATTGCTTGATGTCAGTACTCACTCGTTGATAGTTGGCGATCATTGTGTGGGGTAAGATTATGTACAAGAAGAAAGTTTGTGCCGGAAATGAAGTTGTACTCCTTATCTACCGCTATACTAAGATCGACTAAGAGCATCTCTAATGGTTGGGCCAAAGTCTTGCCATTGTCAAAATTTGGCAAATGGTAGAAAAAATGGAGCTCTAATGATTGCGCAAGTCTCTTGCCAAAATT
>BRYF01000027.1:11118586-11121086 GCA_030159135.1 Actinidia polygama | reverse complement strand
CGTTACTTTATGGGTGTTCGTGGAAACATAATTTATACTTCCATGCCTGAATACTTGAATTTTGCCTATGGGAGTTGTTGTTTTTTTTGATCGAGTAAATAAATGAATTAATTGATCAAAAGTGGAATCTCTAGACATGCCCACGAGATCGACAGAAGGCACAAGGCCTAAACAAGGGATTACAAATAAATCAAACTCCACAAGCCCCGCATCTACAGGAGGCACAAACCAAAGGATCCCCCAATAGGGACCAAACCAAAAGCAGCCTACAATTAGTGTAGCCAGGCTAACTAACAAAACCAGAGGACAAGCAATTACAAGAGGCAACAAGACCCAGCAGCAGCAGCTAAAACCAAATATCTAGGGTGAGGTTCACCTACTAGACAGCAGTAGGTACCTCCCTATACAGCAAAACACATAAAGAAACCACAGCAGAAACCATCTACCAAGAGGAAAGATGGAACCTGGGAAGCCTCAGAACCACTTTCAGCAAACCACCAGCAACAACAAAACACTTCAGAGTATGAGAGATGGACCCAAAAGCAACACGATCAAGTAGATTCAGCAACAAAGCAGCTCCAGCAGCAACCAGCAAGATCAGCATCCCGCAATAGCAACAAGACACTTCAGAGCCTGAGAGATGGCCCAAAAGCAACACGTTCTATTAGATTCAGCAACAAAGCAGCTCTAGCAGCAACCAGCAAGATCTTTAAGCCTCAATAAAGTATCAGATAGAACTTGGGATCCAGAGCCTACTCAACATCAAAATGTATGGCAACAACTAAATGAACCAGGCCAGAAACAGAGGATCAAGAGCAGCAGTAGCCAGAAAAGCCTCATCATTACAACAACTAACACCAGCATCACCACCTTCTCCACTTCAAAACATATAGGCAGCAACTTGAAGAACAGTCATGCCAGACATGGCGTGGACTTGGGCTTGACTCAATTAAGGTACAAATTGTACACAAAAGGAAGAACAGGGTGTGGGGGGAATAGGAAGACGAACTGGGCTCATAGAACATCCACTTTTTGGGGGGGTGGGTGGGGCTTGGGCTCGGCCCAAGCAAAGAGGGTCTGCTTGGGTTTGGCCCAATCAAGAAGCAGAAGACAAATAAAGGAAAGAAAAGAAAAGAAAGGGGGAAGGGATGATTCCTAGAAGCCCAGACCCTTCCCTAGGTGTGAACGGGGGGTGGGTGGGGGTGGGGGTGGGGGTGGGGGAGGAGGGAGAGGGCTCTCAGTCCATGGCTAGCCTTAGCCCAAAGGCTTAAACACTTGCAAATAAGTTTAAACACCCAAGCCTAACATATATATATAATTTTTTTTAAGAAGAAAGAAGGGAGACCCCAGAGACTGCTTACTACCAAAGCCCACTACGGGACAGAAGGAAATAATAAGGGTTAGCCACTAGAATGAGAGCTACCAGTAGGGCATTTAGCCATTACCGATAGAGAAGACCCAGAACCATCAAGCAACATCAGATGAGGAGTGGGATTCTTGAGCCATTGCATCAACCATCAGACCCAGCACCCTCACTGGTGCACTTTGAAAAGAAATAACCCTACAGCAGTAGCGGAAGAAAGCACCCAGAAGTAGCAAGTATCAACAATGACAACAAACCAACTTCTGAGGGAATCCCAATAGCTAGACAGACAACTAAGGAATGATCCCAGCACAGAGCTGAACAGAAGGACTTAGATTTGGCCATCCCTCAATTAGGAGAAACAAAGATTGCAACCATATCATCAACAGCAACCCATCAGACCCAACACCCTTACTGATGCACTTTGAAAACATAACCCATTGCACAGCAGCAGAAGCCAATATGCAGCAGAAAGAAAACCAGCAAGCAAATAACATGAGCACAGGCATCTACAGGCTTTAACAACAATAGAGACCAGTAACATATGTAGACAGATTCACAACTTAGAACCTCAGCAATGTACCAGATTGAACCTGGGATCAGGAGCCTTAGGCCAGCAACATAGTAACAAGAATAGTAGCATCCAACGTAACCTCATCATCAGCAGAATTGCTAGCAACTAACACTAGCAATAACCAGATATTCTTCTCCCAGAAAGGGATCCCAATCACAAGTTTTTGAAGTTTGGGAAAAACCCGTGAAGGGATCTCTACACTTGCATTTTGATATCTCTGATGATGCTAGTAGGGTGGGAGATTTTTCCCTCCAACATTTTAGAATTTTTGTGTTTCCATATACAATATATAGTGCATGCAAGTCCAGTCCTCTTAGCTACGGCTTGAACCCCGGTGCCTTGAGCCTCTTTAATGATCCATTTGACTGCTGTTTTTGTTGTATTCAACTCTTTAGTAAACCCCAGCCAAGATTTTATCTCTGTCCAGACCTGCCTAACTATTGGACATTGAAAAAATAGGTAATCCAGAGATTCCACTGGGTACCCACAAAGAACACACGCAGTGTCTTCTATGTGCTCAATCAGCTTGTCTCTAGCAAGCAGCCTCTCTTTTAGGCTCAGCC
>BRYF01000027.1:11111086-11116086 GCA_030159135.1 Actinidia polygama | reverse complement strand
CTCCTGGACCCACTTGGTATTGACCATAGCCCTGTCTAATTTACTTCAGACAGAATTATTAGACCAGGTATAGAAAAGACCAGTGTGCTTTAAGTCTATGATGCTAGTCTCATAACAACAATCCTAAAAGTCTCTAATTTCATATGAGTTGACTGGGAGCCCATTAGTTTTCTCCTCACTATTGAGGACACTGTTCAAATCTCCTAGGAGAAGCCAAGGAAGCTCAATATAAGAACTGAACTTACATAGGTTTTCCCATAACGGCTTTCGACCCACCACCTTGTTAAAAGCATAAATAAAGATGATATAAAACTTAGTTGAGGTAGACTTACAAGTAGCCAAGCAGTGAATTACCTGGACATTGCTTTCTTTAATCTCCAGATCAACTTTGTCTCCTTGCCATATAATCATAATTCAACCATTTGGGGACTGTTGAAAGTTATCTGAAAGTTATCTCCAGAATTACCTGTTGAAAGCATCTAATCCTATAATTTGAACTTTTGTGCTCTGTTGGATCATGTTATTCATCTCTACATTTGCAATCTGCTCAGCTTGCTGGATGTATACTTCTCCCCCCATCTGGGCTCTATGTTGTTTGGAGTTTGTTTGGGTTTGTCCTAAACTGAATTTAGGGTTCTGAGATTGATTCCTTGTTTCTGGACCTATTTTCTTTGTGGATACCTCTACTCTAGCCTGAATTTTGTCTTGAATATACCTACTCTAATTTTGACCTGAACTTGATTCAGGTATCAAGGTCTGCACTTCTGATTCCTGAATACCCTCTAACACCCTGAATTTGTTCTCTGCAACTGGTTTTCCTGTGTCATTTGTATCCGTATTCTCAATCTGGACCTTTATTACTCTGCCCTTCTTTGTCACCCATTCAGTCTGTCCCTACTTGTTGTTTTCTGTCCTTGTGTTTATACCTTAATTGCCAGTCAGCCCCCCTCCCCCCCGCCCACCCCACCCCCCAAACTCAAGGTTTACAGCAGTCTTATCATTTCCAACTCTTTGGATAAGTAAAGTAGATGTCTGATCCATGGACTTTTGTTTGGTTTCCATAGTCTTTTTAGCTTTTATGCTTTCCAATACTTTGCAAGTATTGGTAGAATGTCCCATAACCATGCAGTTGGGACAAAACTTGGGCAAGTTTCCATAAAAAATGGCCTGCTTGAGAAACTGTCCAGAGGGTAGAATCACTTCTATGTGTTTTCTAGTTTCTTGGCCACGTCTATCTCCACCAGAGCCCTAGCATAGGACACTCTTTCCGAATTTGCCGTGAACTTATCCACACAAAATGGGTTTCTTACTTTGTAACATATCTTAGCCAAGGAACTGATTCCCCATAGAGAAAGGGGCAGGTTCGACAGTTGAATCCAAACTGGGAAACACATTAGCTCTTCATTGCCAAAGGTGAAATACCTAGACATGATTTTAAGCAATAAAGGCCTACCAAATATCATGTATGGCCCTCTTGCAACACTTTGGTTTGTCTCTTCCTCATGAAATTTGAAAATAATCCATCCACTAGAGTGGTGGTGGATGCTCATCTGCACTTTCCAGGTTGCCACTATGAGGTTCAGAGCTTTCATCCCCAGGAAACGACCCCCAAAGTATCCAACCAGACTATGTTCCCATCTACTAGCTGCATCTTATACATCTTCCATGGTAATTTGAACTGGGCCATCACCCACCTCAATATTTTGTAGTGTAGTTCCTTCACTTCTTTGCCTATTGCCAATAAAGAGGCTCGCATACGTCTTCTTCTTTTCTCTCTGGGGAGGCTTCTGAACCCAAGCACTGTCCTCAGCTGTCTCAGATTTCTTTGAGTCATAATGTCGAACGTCTAGGGCACTAGTTGAATCATCATCCCCAGAGTCCTTGAGTTTGTATCAGATTCTTTTTCATATTCCTTCTCATTTGTGGGTTCAGTTGCAACCTCAACATCGACATTCCTTTGCTTGACAACAACAGCTCTATCACCAGCATAAGTTTCATCTCGCAGTGTTACATCTGTTCTTGCTAATGCTTCCGCAAGGATTGGGTCTTCATACTCTATTGACGTATATTCGTAGTCCCTTTTCTTGTTTCTGTTTTTCCCTTTGCTCATTTTAAAGGCTTGAGGACTCAAAAACTATTCATGGGGAAGTATTCACTTACAATGTCAGTCATAACTAGTACAAGCTATTCAGAATCACAAGTAAAGATACTTACAAAATGCGTACAATACAGTACGCCTCAAGTCTTTGTTACAACTATTTGTCAAAAGTCCCAATCTTCAAACAAAAGCTCCAGAGGGGGTCCACTTCAGAATAGATTTGAAGATCTAGAATCTACGATTCCAAACTCTGTGTCCAGAGCTAACTACATATAGAGTGATTCGCGTACCTAGAGATTTATAGGTAACTCAAATCTATGTTCAGAACCATATTTGAGCTCAGATAGTAACTTCGAATTGAACCCCAAGGTCACCTGTTCCACACAAGGTTGCGAATGAACAGTACAGAGGGCCAAAGAATTGCTACTCAAGGGCTCAGTAGGTACCACAACAAATCGAGTGGAGCTTCTGAAGCCAAGGAGAAGGCTCGAATCAGGAAAAAATTGAGATAGAATCAATCAGTGGTCCAAAGCAGCAAACTCGCCTGAGAGCTTCTCTCTCTAAAACTTTCGGAGACTGACTGCGAGCAACTGAGAGCTCTTTCTTTTTTTTTTGATCAGGTAAAAAGAATATATTGATCGAGGATCTCGCTGGACATTCCCAGGAGACGAATAGGAGGCACATAGCCAAAACATGAAGCTTACAATAGAGATCTAAATACAAATCACTACCTCTACACGAGGCCGAGACAAAGGCTCCCTCAATAAGTGGCACTAACTAGCTAGACCAGATATAAGCAACAGCCTCCCAAATAGGAGGCACTAACTAGCTAGACCAGAAATACAATGATAAACATGGGAACAAAGCCCAGCGAAAACCAGCAATCTAGAAGATTGAGGTTCGTCTACACAGAAGCAGGGGCAGAATTAATACAGCTTCGGCTAGCAGCAGCCACCGCATCAGAAGAGATAGCACACCAGCACCAGCAGCAAAGCAGAATCAACAAGAAGAAACAACCACCAGCAGTTCAGCAAAAATAACATCCTGAACCCCTTTTTAACTCTATCAACCAGCGACGGCAGAGAAGACAGTAGCAGCAGCTAGAACTTAATCAAACGCAACATCACCAGCACCATCAGCAGCAGCAGCTAGAACTTAATCAAACGCAACATCACCAGCACCATCAACAGCATTTAGACAGGCCTTTGAGAGCTGAGACAGGACCATCTCAGAATCACAGCAGCAAGAGCCTCTATTACATTGCATCCGCAACATCAGCATCTCCCTGGCAGCAACAGCAGATCCACTAAACTCACAAATGCACTCAGAAAGAGCAGAATCTCAAGCCATACCTTAACTGCTATCTACTGAGACCAAATCATCCACCAATGCATAGACTAAGGATCACCCCTACCCGGAAGCCATTCATAGAACCTAATTTTAGGAACTTAGACCAAAGGAACAAGGAGAATCAGAGCATATCAGCTGCAACAGAGGCCTAAATCTACAGTAGAACCAGCAGCGACTGCAAGAAAATAACTTCCACAGCATGACAAACCTCCACCTCAATAGATCTACTTTCCCCCCATGTTTAGAGGAAAAGAGGAGGAAAAAGCAAGGAGATCCAAATTTTTTTTCTTTCCCAATGCCCAAGACTGGGCCTTTTAAGAGGGACTGGACCTGGGCTATAAGGAAGAGCCCACTATATATATATATATATATATATATATATATATATATATATATATATATATTCTACATGGGCCTCAAGCAAGGCTGGAGGAAGGGGAGTGGGAACCTGGGCTTAAGGGGAGATTTTTTACAGGAAGGGAGATTTTTTTTTTTAGGAGGAGGATCTGGGCTTAAGGGGAGAGAGAGCCCACTGATGCTGGGCTTTCAAATGGGCCCATGGACTTTTTTTACTCGTTTTTTTTAGAATCTGGGCTTTCAACAGCCTAAGGAAACATGACTACCGGTAGAGCAAAAGCTACTACCGGAAGACAACATCTGAAGAAGCCTTTGGGCAGAGAACACGGAGACGATACCAGAAGGACAAGCAATCACAATAGATTTCAGCAGCAGACAAGAGGCATCATCTAGAACTGAACCAAGCTTATATTCAAAACCCAGAAGCATCAGCCACCTCAACATCATCCTAGCATGGCAACAGGAAGCTCTTCACTAAATATGAGAATCAAACAGCAGATAGCAGCAGCATAAAAATGACTAGGAACGAAAAGAATCAAAGGCTGGATGTCTATATAGCCACGCTCGCCAAGAGGAGCATCCCAGCAGTAAAAGAGATTGCAGACATAGCAATGCAACCAGAACAGGAGCCATCATCCAACCTGCATGCAAACAACACTCAAACCACAACAAAGATCAAGCAATTATATGCCAGTAAAGTCTGGATGCAAGTAATTTAAAATACCATAAACAGAGATTTGAATTTTCGTGATTACAGACTCAAGAGATTGAAACTTTGCCTTCAAAAATTCTGAGATTTCTTGCTTCCCATAGAAAGTATGTGGTACTTGCTAGGGCTAGCTTTTTCATCTTTGCCTGTATACCGGTGCCTCTGACTTCCTTTATTACCCACTTCATAGCTGCTTTGAGAGTTGCGAGAGACCTGTGAAGGCCCAGCCAGCTTTTGATTTTTTACCACACTTGGCTAACAAAGTGACATCATATAAATAAGTGATCAACTGATTCATCTTCAGCCCTACACAGAGAGCAAGACTGATTTATCTAAGAATCATGCAATCTGTCCTTCGTGAGCAATTTACCCTTCATGCCCAATCAAAAGATAAAAGCTTGCTTAGGGATTGCATTGCTATGCCAAATGATTTTAGGCCATTTTAGCTTATGAATTCTCGGCCTGAAGTGGCCATATGCTAATCTG
>BRYF01000027.1:11083586-11088586 GCA_030159135.1 Actinidia polygama | reverse complement strand
ATTATTTTGGTGGTTACACAACAAAATGATTTTGAGGTCGACCACCGAGTAGATCAATTTTGTGATTAACATGTTTTGGAGTGTGTATATATGTATTCTTCTAAAAAATTAAATTTTGTAAAAAAAATTTTGGCATATAAATGCATACATGCCTCTCTTTTTTATTTCGTAAATGGTAAATGACGTCGTTTCGTACGATCATCCAATTGACCATGTAATTAAGATTATTTAGAAGTCATCACCTCCTCCAACGATATTATTATGGGTCAGACCTAAACTAATATAAAGTTATGATCTTACCATTGAATGGAAAATTTTCCTTAATTTATCCGTAATAAGAGTAATTACTCACTTTATAAGATGGTGCATAAAATTGCACCCACCTAGTATGGCTGCTTTATTAGAGTAAATTACACTTTGCACACTTTTACTTTCACTTTGGTTTCACTTTTTACTTTTTACTTTAGATCAAATGTCAATATGACATTCAGTCCACCTTCTAATTAAGTGCCATGTGGCATATTTCATATGGTTTTATAGTCTTTTTTATTACTTAATTGAACAAAATATGAATAAAAGAGATACATTGGCACATGACTTAATGTATAAACTATAAAGAGTTAATTGATAATTAAAAATAAAAATTAATAATAAAGTAAAAGTACAAGGGTACAAACTATAATTCACCCATCTTATTATGTTTGATGAGGAGTTTCATGCCAAAGGCATGATTTGTCCTTTCGAGATGATTTACCGTACCCAAACCTGATCTTGTGACGCGCGTGCTCCCTCATTCACATATTCATAATTGACCAAAACACCCCCTGATTAGCTCTTAAGTTCCCTTCTAAGAACATCTCCAATGCAGACAAAATACACATAAGCAAAAATGGGTCTTAATTTTGTGTGCTAAATATTAACTAATTTATAAAGTCATTGAATGCTTCAACGGATTAGTCTAAAGTGTGTGTTAAAATAAATAAAAGTTAAAAAAATATAAATCGACCCACCTCAGTCTTCTCACTCTTTTTTGCAGCGGCGGACCCGGGGTTAAGGGCTTGAGCCACCCTGACTTCGAAAAAATTGCAAATTTTATTTTAAACTTTTTTTATATATTGGTCCCTCCTAATTTTTTTTTACACTTTGACTCTTCCCTAAACAAACAATCTGGTTCCACCCCTGCTTCTTTGATTTGTTAATAGAATTCTCTAGATTTAGTAAGTCCCTTAACGAAAATTGAGAATGGCTGAAGTTGGAGGTTATTTTAGTCATTCTATTAAAAGTAAGAAAGTAAAAAAATGTGTTAATTGAACATGTTATTTAATTAGTAAAATTAACAAGTTATTTAGTGATTTCATTGGAGATGCTCCAACTATGTAGTTAATGCGGTAGTTAAAGAAAGGGCTATTTGGTAATTTAATCTTAGTGACTCTTCAAAGCGCTGCCTTTGGCACCACATAAAGCGTAAATGATCTTTTGTTTGGTTGTCTCGAAGTTCTCAATTCCCAATATTCTAACTTTTGCTTTTTCCATTCATCTTTTTGTATTAAGCTGACTGAGTATTTACTACAGTAGGCTTAGTGTATGTGTATGTGTATGTGTATGTGTATGTGTATGCTGTATAGATTATTAAGACTCATTTGGTAATGCTTAAAACCCAAGTTTTTTTTAAGCTAGCTATCAAAAGGTCATTTTTTTTTAATTTTTTTATTTTTCTGGCTTTATTTTAGCTAAAACTAAGTAAATAAGCAAAATAAAAAAATAAAAAAGTCAACTCTGATTGACTTTTTTGCTTATTTTAATCAAAAAAGTCAGCCAAAAAGCAAAAAAAAAACTAGTGCCAAACGGAGTCTAAGACCCAATTTGGGTAGGTTTTTCTCCTAAAAATTCTCTATTTTTTATATGTATTTAGAGAAGTTTATTTGGAGTGATTTATGTGAGTGGATGAGCCTTTATTTGAGCTGATCTTTTTGTCTTGTTTTACCTTTTTAATCTCCAAGTGAAAATTTTGACTGTTTAAATTATACCAAATGGGCCTAAAATACTTCACGACTACTAGGGTGGTTCGAATGAAAAAGATATAGAGTTCAACCACTCGAGCATTTAGCATATATGTTAGTGGTCGTGGCGAAATGTACCAAGTGTCAAGAGTACGAATTTATGCCACCGTCGACGTGCGAATCTGCGACTTATCGCTATATGAATTGAATGGCTAGCTACGTAGCTTCCACCAAAAAGTGACCTGAGATTTAACTATTTTTTTAATAGGACACTACTTCCCTGCTATTCAATTTTTAGAAGATGCAATTCAAGTATTTGAGTCTTATTTTAGATCCATTTTAATGATTCAAACTTAGACTGTTAAAAAATATATTTATCGAATACAAATCAATATTTATTTAGTACTATTTTATAACTTAATAAATAAATATAATACATAATATTATACAATTTTACATTAATATAATTTTTTATCCAATTAACGTAATTTTAATAATATCAAACTCTTCGATTAAATTTACTATGCTAACAATTTTAATGATCATTTTAAATTTATAATACGTAAAACACACCTTCTATCCAAAACTGAACTACATTAGACATCGTCCTTTTTGATATTCCAACCAGTGACAGACACCACTTATTAGGCGCTCAAGACGCCTAGAGTACAAGTAGTAGACCCAAAACTGAAGGGTATGGTCCGAGTCCTTGGTGATTTAAATGGTGACGAGTGTCAATTGCATTTAATATTAGGAGGTTGGGTTTTGTTAGAGGTCATAACGAATCATTCGGTCTAAAGACAAAAGAGAAAGTAGCCATTGTTCCGATTAGATGTATGACTAGTTAACGTGGGACACAAGTTTTCAGAACATAGACAGAATTATAATTATTTATTGCCTTTTGTCTCCAATGTGGGTTCATGGGGGAATGGGGTGGATGTTGTGAAACCAACTCATTGGGTAAAGTTTGAACTAAAAACCTCACTTTTTAGTATTTTGATTGGTGAAAATTATTTTATTTTTACTGATTTTTTTTATTATTTGATCAAAATTTAATAATAAGATTTTTTTATATTTTTATTAAAATTTTATTTTTAAATTTGATCAAAATTTTTAATATCTTCAGATGTCTCTCGTCAAAAAGAGCAAAAAAATATAAAATTTTGATCACATAAAAAAATAGTTTATTAAAGGCGAAAAAATCCACAACCTATACAACTAATTAAATTAGTTCAAAAGTGTGTTGCTTCAGTTAGGCATTGTTTTGGGTGATTTTTTTCTAAAGAAAAATGATTTTTGGGATGTGTTTAGGGTGAGTGAATTTGGGATGAGTTTATGTGAGTCTTTAGGAGTTTTTTTTAAAAATTTACCTAAAACAAATCAAACGTGATTCTTTTTATTTTTTTATTTTTTGTTTGCTTATCACAAACGGGCCTTAGTTTAAATTAGACCTTAGTACCATGGAGGCATTGTGGGATCACCCAGATTAATTAATGTCATTCAAACCGCTCACTAAAAATGAAAAACTTAAAAACGAATGTAACTAGAAAAACCCAAAAAAATTAGCACAAATAGGCTTTATTACTACTTTTATGGACACCATAATCTCAAAGTCATTAAAACAGGTAATGCGCACGAGGATGTAAAAATGTGAAGAAGGAAACCTGACCTAGTAGTCATTCTTTTTCAGTTCACCAATGAATTTCACAAGGTGGCTGAAGTAAAATTAGATGGATATGTGTAGAATTAGTAGGATTTTGTAGGGGAGCCCCCACATAGTATGTGTACTATAGAAATATTACGATCGATTGCACGGAGTATGTATATATATTAAAAATAATAAAAAAATAGCTTGTTATGTATGATTGTAATAAATGTAATGACCTTTTGTAATAAAGAAAAGTGATTAAATGTAACGACCTTTTATAGTAAAGAAAAGTTATTTTTTTTACGATCGATTATGAATGTCATACATAGACACATCATATGCACCATCTTTTAAGATATGTATTGTAGCAACTCCATTTATTGTTTTACAAATCAAAGAAAACAGTGAGTTATTTTAGAAATATTCATTTATTTGTTTCTAAAAACGTGAAAAACAGAAAACACAACCAAAAGTTAATTTCACAATATGAATGAATAGAGAACTTAAAAGGGGTCAAGCTGAAAACATTACACGCTATACCCCCTATCAATTGCTTATTTCTCACATCATATGAACTAGAATTTCCACCACCGTACAAACTACATTGAAATGATCACACGAGAATGTGGAATTGCTCACTAATTTTGTAACTAATCGAATGTCAAGCTAGAGCCCCTAAACTTCTGCGATGTGATATGATCCAAACGTTCTTTCATCTCTGCGTTGAGACAATTCTTCCAATCCCCAACCTCACCTTTCCTAAAATACTTCTTGTTTTCCATCACCAAGACGAAAAAATAGAGTACTCCCCGGTTCTATTCACCTCCAACTTGCTCAAGTTTTGGAAACTACACAATTCCACAATCTTCTCTACTACGCCCTCCCGCTTTTCATTCATAGAAAAATCGTACCCTATAAACTCGGCCAATCTCTCCACAGGTAACGAAGTATTGTTCTTCAAACCTTCGTATTTCAAGAACAGTATCTTCTCGGCTACTTCAAGGTTTCACTCTAATACCCCAAAATGTTATCCCAATACGGCCCATTTAAGAAACCCCCAGACAGAACAACTCAAATGCTTTCTCCAACGGAAAGTGCCCCTGTCTCCTTGGCCCTCACATTGCCTATAAAGTGCCACAGAGAAACAAACACATCTTTCGGGTCTCGGCAAATGTAAACAAGTTTGCAATCACAAGCACTTACGGACTCGGGAAGAGAACGATAAGGGTTGTTTGGATCAACCAAATAACAGTCTGTTCATAATCGCGAAAGTTAGGGCCTTGAGTCATGTGGTGCCGGTTTTCGGAGCACTGCAAAGGACAATATCGCTCGGGCAAGCGTGGAACCGTTCT
>BRYF01000027.1:11073586-11076086 GCA_030159135.1 Actinidia polygama | reverse complement strand
GCTTTGGCGGGATTTGCAAGGAGTCAAGACTCCCTTCTAGCATCTCGACCACCCGATTCATTGACGGCCGGTGCAAAGGATTGGTTTGTATGCACCACAACCCAGCTATAACAATCTTCCTAGCACTTTCATTTGCCTCGTCATTCGTAATTTCGTGCAATCCAAGCTCTTCGTCTAGATCAATACGCTTGTATACCCAATGTGGAAAGTAAATTTCACTGGTACGCTCAGCTTCCGCTTCAATATTCTTTCTGCCTCCAACCATTTCAAGAACCATCATTCCGTAGCTATAGACATCAGACTTGTGTGAAACACCGCCAAAGTTTCTACAAAATACCTCTGGAGCAATATAGCCGGCTGTCCCTCTGCCACCCAACAGTGACACAACACTCTCTTTCTTTGGACATAGTTTAGCGAGACCAAAGTCAGATATCTTTGGGCAAAAGCCCTCATCTAAAAGAATATTATGAGGCTTTATGTCAAAATGCAAAATTCGAGTGTTGCAACCACGGTGCAAGTACTCCAGTCCTCGGGCAATGCCAACTGCAATTTGGTACAATGCTTCCCACCCCAACTGACAATAGGTAGAGGAATTCCCGTCATATATGAATTTGTCAAGAGATCTGTTAGGCATGAACTCGTATATGAGAGCTTTGTGATGACCGTCAAAACAATACCCCAGAAGAGTCACAACATTAACATGAGAAGTCCTACTAATTGTTGCAACCTCATTAATGACCTCTTCACCACTGCCTTTTAACCCGTTTAGAACCTTCACTGCCACAAGGCACCCATTCTCTAACTTTCCTTTAAAGACACAACCATAGCCTCCTTGACCGAGTTTCTCTCTGAAGGAGTTGGTCATTTTCTTAATGTCAGAATAACAGTACCTTTTTGTAGAAAGAGAACCGCAATTCTTTAGAAAGGCCTCGATGTTTCGGTAGTTCTCTGTTTTGTTCTTCCAAAACACTCTGGATTCACTTTGTGCTAGTTTCCTTTTGATAATGAAGAACAATAGGATTCCTATAATCCAAACTCCAGGAACTGCTGAAGCAGTTGCAATCAATTACAAGAAAACAAATAAGGTAATAAAGCACATTAGGCAAACATCTTTCTATATAAATACACTAATACCCTGGCGATTATGTAGTTGAACATATGTTCCGAAACATGTTATGATTTGTTCCAAGACGGTGAATCTATGGGTTTGGAGTTACCGTAGTGCGAATTTTGGGTCCCTATAGTACCCCAAGGCACTACACCCCATAGCATCCTATACATAAGCTTATCATTGGCACATCTTTATAATTCAAACCATTCAATTTATAGTATGCTGACTTATGCAAAAAATTAAGTTGATCAAACATCGGTAGCCAAATGATCGGATGTAATTTGCCTTATAGTATATTCAAAAAATCATACTTGTCGTTCATTTATTTTTAAACAAACATGTTTTGATCATGTAATTACTAATGTTCGGTCAATCTAATTTTTTCATGGATGATCAAATTAACGAGCTCTGCAATATTAACGGTTTGAATCATTAAAATGAACTTAAAGCAGACCCATTTTAAGGGAACGACACGATTGCAGGGTACGGGAGTTTGGAGTTACCGTAGTACCCTCAAATCACTACAACCATGTTGTTACCTTAAATAAGCCCACTTTAGGTTCTTTTTATTCATCAGTGATCTTCAAAGTCTTTCCTACTTATTTTTTACATATTTTTCTTGGGAAAAAAGTATTTTCTAATGATATAACCTATATAGCCTACCATGAGCAGCTTTTCCCCCCTCCCGCCCCTCCCCTGGGCCCCACTGCTAAATTTATCCTTGTGCCCTTCCTCCCTTTTGTCCTTTCTCCACTCCCCCATTTTTTTTTTTTTTTGGATAAATATTTTTTTATTATATGGTGTATATTTTTTTTACTTTTAGTTATAAATTTTAGGAGTCATTATTTATAAAAAATCTAAAAAGTAAAAATATGGAACACTTCTCTCTCTCTCTCTCTCTCTTTTCTTCAGTTTTTTGTATTTTTTTAGTTTTTTTTCTTTTTTTTTATTAATTTTTTTTACATATATTTTTTTAAGTTTTGTATATTTTTTTATTTTATTTTTGTTAATTTTTTCCAGTTTTTTTTAGTTTTGTTTTGTTTTTTAGTTTTTTTTTCCAGTTGTGTGTAATTTTTTTTTAGTTTTATTTTTGAAACAAAACTAATGAAAAAAAATAAAAAAAATAAAACAAAAAAATACACAACACTGAAAAAAAAATAAAAAAAATTAATGAAACAAAAATACACAAAACTAAAAAAAAACTAAAAAAAATAAAAAAATAAAATAAATACACAAAACTGAAAAAGTAAAAAAAAAACGAGAGAGAGACTAAAAAAAAATATACAAAACTGAAAGAGAAAAAAATGAGAGAGGCTAAAAAAAATACACAAAACTGAAAAAAAAATTAAAAAAATTAATGGAAAAAAAAGAAACAAAACTAAAAAGAAT
>BRYF01000027.1:11031086-11033586 GCA_030159135.1 Actinidia polygama | reverse complement strand
GTAGAGTGAGAATGAAAGTGTTCAATTGAATTGAGTTTTAGTTTTTTGAGTTTTAATTGGATTTTATAGATTCTTGAGTTGTTAATGGAGAAAATGAGAGAGAAAAATAAATAGTAGAGTGAGTGTGATTGTCCAATTGAACTAAGTTTTGGGTTTTTTGAGTTTTAAATGGTTTTGTAGATTCTTGAGTTGTTAATGTAGGAAATGGGAGAGAGAAAGAAGTGGTAGAGTAGGAGTGAGAGTGTTCAAAGTTTTTAATTGAATTCGTTTTAGGGTTTTATGAGTTTTTGATAAGTTTTTGTAGATTCTTGAGTTATTAATGGAAGAAGTGGGAGAGAGAAAAGAATGGTAAGAGTGAGAGTGTCCAAGGGTTTGAGAGGTATTTTTGGCATTTAAAAGGCAAAATAAGATGACATTAGCAAACTCTATTAAGCTTTCAAACAACTGTAAATTGAAGCGGCAATCTGTATATTAGTTTCAAAAGAAAAAAGAGATCTATGTAATTTTACAAACTACAGGGGAAGTCCATGCACTTTGATCAAACTTTAGAGGAGGTTAGTGTATTTTCTTTTTTTATAACTCAATATCCGGTCCACTTGATCGACTAATTCGAATGATCAATCCCACCATCTATAAGAGAGAGAGCATTTAAAGTTGAGACAATGTCTCTTTATGAACAATTCCAGCTAGTATTTTCTCCAAACTATAGTCTCGTTTGGCCTATATTTTTTAGATGTATTTTGATTTAAAAAATCCCTATTTTTCTTTTTATTTTGGCACATTTGGCTTTATTTTTTTTAGATTGGGTGGGTGTTTTTTAGCTTGATTTTTTATGGTTTATTTGGCTCAATTTTTTTAATAAATCCAACAGTCATTAGTAATTTTTTACTAATTCCAAGCTACAAAACTAGCTAAATGATTTTTTTAATCATCCTATATATAAGAAAAGTTGGTTTTTATCTCAATTTTTATATTTTATCCAAAATTTAATTTTTTTTTAACTAAGCTAAACGGGGTCACAATTTCTCAAAAATGGAGAATGAAATCCTTCTATAAATATATTCTTATTTTAAGACCTTATTTTGATTCTCCAAAATAAATCACATCATCTAGCCTACTCAATGGGTTTATGCCTTGAGGAAAAGGGAACCGCTAAACATGGTGAGAGAGGGTGAACCACAAAAGGTGATATACATGTTACAATTATTGGAGCCTTAAGCACCATACTTGCCTTTGGCGCGTTTTGAAAACAACTTTTTAGATAAAAAGTATTATTCTGAGTTTTCAAAATGGAAAATTGGATTGGAGATGCTCACAAAGTCTCTCTCTCTATATAGAGAGAGACTTTGTGAGCATTTATATATATATATTTTGAAAGGCAATATTTTCTTTGTGGGGCGGTGTCAATAGGGGGAAGAGTTTAAATCTAGATGCACGGAAATTTAAGGTGAGAGAGAGTGAAGAACTAAATGTCACAAAAAATATGGACCAGAAAGGATGAGGATTTCCTGCAGTAAGGGTAGGAGGAAGTCCTGCTGCCTTGTAGAGGTGATAGCCTTTGAGTGGTCACTTGGGTGTTATTAATTTCTTAGAAATTACACCTAATAAATGCATTTCAGGAATCCAAAAAATTAATAACACTCAATAATACCCAAGTGACCACTCAAAGGTTGTCACCTCTACAAGGCAGCAGGACTTCCTGCTATCCTTGTGGCAGGAAATCCCCATCAGAAATTAAACAACAACAAAAAGGATAAATTTCACTGACGCCCCCTAGATTTTATTGAAATCACACCACCATCCTTTTTACTCTCTAAAATTACACTACACTCCCTTGATTTTATGATTTTGTGTAACAATTTAGTCCAATTTTTAATTTCCAGCAAAAACAAGTCAACTAAATGGCCATCTTGCCCTAACTTTACCCTCAATTGTATTTAAATTTAAGAAAAATCACAACCTCCATCACTTTACTTAAACCCACCACCACCACCACCACCACCATTACGACCTCTACTCCTCTAAAAGAAGCTGAAGGTGATTGGAAGGTGGGCAGTGGAGGCGGAAAAAATTAACAATAAAATAAGGATATTTTAGCAACTCTGCCCTTAAGTCTAATGTTGTTAGCTAATAGGGTGTGTCAATGTGATTTTAGAGAATAAAGGAGGTGCAATGTGGTTTTAGATTACTTCAAGGGGTGTCACTGAAATTTACCCAGAAAATGGGCCAAAAATGACTTGAGACATAACATGGTTTTCCCACTTGACCTGGAAGGATACGGGTTTTCATTGATTGATTGAGGGCTGTTTGGCTCGCTGTTTTATTTTGGCCATTTGTTTTTTGTAAGCAAAAAGGTCGAAAAGCAAAAAAGCATACCACCTTTTGGCTGCAATTCTTCAACATGCCCTTTTAAGATGCTTTTGAAATGTATTATTGTCTGCGAAAAAGAAAAAAAGCAAAAGGCTAATCATCTTCCATTCCCCCGTTTCTCCTCTGTTTA
>BRYF01000027.1:11023586-11026086 GCA_030159135.1 Actinidia polygama | reverse complement strand
AGCTACATCTTTCTTTGAGTACAGTATGCCCAAAATTACCATATGATATATTAGTAGAATCTTTCCGTCAGAAAAGATTAATAATTTGAAGGCACTTCAATGCTACCTACCTGAACCATCCTGTCAGGTATAAACAGATACCTTGTTTGGCGCAGCTTCCGCACAAAGCAAGGGCTAAGAATGGATAATATCGGAAATCCTTCAAGAAAGGAATCTCTAAAATGATTTTTAAATGCATCGTGAACATTTTCTATTTTAGGTTAATAGGCGCAGCTTCCACACAAAGCAAGGGCTAAGAACAGATAATATCAGAAATCCTTCAAGAAAAGAATCTCTATAATGATTTTTAAACACATCATGAACATTTTCTATTTTAGGTTAATAGTGATTTTCCCCAAAAAGTTCAATATTGCTTGGTACAAAAATATGTAAAAATTTTATACCCCAAAATCACTCCAAAGGTCTTCAATAATCTCAGTTATGTAATCGTGAAAAGGCCTCAAGTGAAAACACTCTTACTTGACAGGTTCTATTCTTATCAATGTCACCTCAAATAAGTAGAACCACTTCAGTTAGATGTGTAATAATAGGACTACAAAAACAAAAACTTAAAAATAACAACGTCCATAGATGAATTTTTTTCCCCAGATTATTGTTAGCACCTTGCGTATACAACTACACCTATAAATGTGCACAGATGGACATGCACATATATATGCAATCATAAGAAATTCAACCCAGGCGCAAGATGCACAAAACAAGGCATAACCACTAAAGATCCAGTTAAGAAACCCAGAAAACCATGGAATTTTGACCCAAGGCCGGTCTCAGATCAGACCCATAACAGAAGCTTTGAGTCCTTTCTTTTGGGAACGGATAAAACGGCTCAGACCCAGAAGATCCACACAATCCGACCACAAAGCACGACCTCGAAGACAAGTGGACGGCAACAAAGCTATCCAATTTAATTACAACAAAATCCTCAAAAGTGAAACTTCATGATAAACATGAAGACAAAGAAATGGTCTACATTTGCCTGCTAGACCCGCCTTTGGAAATCACAGAAAAGCCGATGTAGACTGTATAGGACCGTAGGTACAGTTTGTAGCTTTCATAAATTACAGGGCATTGTATGTAATTTGTCATTAAAGTTAAGGATAACAAGGTTCAAATCACCCTAAGTAGCTTTCGACTGATGGACTTCCGAAGGCCATGAATTTTTGAGGAATGCTTTCGTGTTAATTGCAGCAAACAGGAAAATATTTTCAAAAGCAATTCTAAGGTCCGCAAGGACTTTGAAAATTCCTGCCAAACACTACCTAAATCATGTTAGAAAAATCCTATGAAGCACGGATACTTCAAAAATGGCGTTGTACAAGTATCCGACACGTATCGGTATGGATAAGGCAAATAAGTATCCAAATACCTTTAAATTATTTCTATTTTTGGATACGGCCCCGATACGCTCAAATACGGGACCGATACTCCCGGATACATTTGGGATACTTAGGGAGTCAAAACATAATTTTGGAAATACTTTAATGGGTCAAACTGCAAATAATTATTTTGATAGAGAAAATAAAAATAGTATAGAAACAAAAGGGGATCTGAAATAAGTGAATCAATAAACAAAGTCAGAGACCAGAGAGAGCTGTTCGTCGGACTCGGCTTCTTCATCAGTCACCGACTCGACTTCTTCATCGTCAGACTTGTCCACTGCCAATGAGAGCCATCGTCACTCGTCAGTCAGTGAAGATCCACGAGAAGGTATGTCGGATCTCTCTCTCTCTCTCTCTCCACAACCATGTTAGTTGGATGTATATTTTTAGGGTTTTATTAGGGCTTCTATTACATGCTTTACTAGGCTTTATTAGGCCTTCTAACTACAGAAATATAGCATTAGTAATCATATGGTTTGTTTAAATAATCAATTGAAGTCTGTATGTGATGTATTTGGATCCTTTGTGTGTTGTTTTAGCTCACTGTTGTGCATTCTTCCATAATGTTCATAAATAGCATTAGTAAGTAACGATTGTTAATGCTTTGTAATTTGCACACTAATGCTTTGTTGTGAAATTGTAAACTAATGCTTTGTAATTTATTTTTAGCATAATTCAAGACTAATAATTGTAAAAATATTATTTTTTACCAAACATATGCTTGCCGCATCCATATCATGTTTTTTTAGGTTTTACCGTATTCGTATCCGTATCCGTATCCGTGATTCATGGAAAAATCTAAAATTTGCAAGCATGCACGCACCGCATCATTGGTAAATTATATCTACAAGATTGATCGTAAATTTTTAGATTCAGTAAAAAATAGACAGCTTAACATTGTAACATAAATACATTTTCCATAATGCTGGATAATTTCCAAAACAAAACAAAACAAAACAATAAAGAAAAACATTGCCCTCTACTTTTTATGATGCAAATAGCCTAATAGCATTACTTATCAAGGGAAAATAGTACAAACCTTTGCACATACGCAAGAAGCG
>BRYF01000027.1:10998586-11001086 GCA_030159135.1 Actinidia polygama | reverse complement strand
AAGCTATCTTTTGTGTTTGTTACAAGTAGGGGTGAAAATGAAAATTGGGGAATTGAATGTACCGTTCAAGAATTATAAAATCTGGTTCGGTTTGGTTCGATTTAGTTTGTTGAAAAATATTACTGAAACATGCTTGACAATGAGTTAATAAATAATATGAAGAAACAATTCATAAATCCAATGTGATGTGATTATAATGTGATTGATTATATTAGGCTATAACATATGAAAATGTATAAAAAGGTTTGATCAAGTTGAGTGTTGAACACTATTTCCTTAAGACATATTCTCCCCCCACACAGGTGCTCATGGGTCTAACGGGCGTCTATCTCCAAGATAAAATGATCACGACACTGAATAAGTAGTACTACAATATTCAGGTCCAACGGATGCAAATTTTTGATTCTACTCTCTCCATGTACAATATGAATATGATGTGAAATGATAAATCAAAGAGAAATTTTTGTCTAATTCTATACAGAATTATGACATTAAACTCCATACAGAAACCTACATCGTTTCTGATAAAATCAATATGGCATGATTGTAAACGACAATATTTTCTACACAGAAAATAGTATATCAAATTGTAGATTTTTTATACAGTAACACATAAATAAAGTAGAAGAATTTCCACAAAAATTTTCTACACAAAGTTATGAACAGAATTTAATTCGGTAAATTAAACACAATTAATTAACCGAAACTTGGAGCAGTAGTTTTATATGAATGTCTAAAACAATCGCTGGAATTCATGAACAAGATGTATTTCTGGAAAAATTCGAACAAAAACTTCGCCGGAATTGACGTCGGAGACTTGCTAGAATCTGGGCAGTACTTCGTCTTCTTTAGAGAGAGAGAGAGATGAAAATTCGTAATTTTCTATTTATTAAAATAGAGGAAAAATATTTCTATTTATAGAAATATTCGCACCCCTTTAAAAAGGTACCAGCCAAACGCACCATTAGGAGGAGTTGCAACCATTCACAGCCAAACGCGGCCTTAATGGAAGTTATAACGGTTGAAATTTGAATTTTAAATTCAAAACAAAAAATAATTATTAATAGGCCCAAACCTTTTACTATTATTAATTTACACCCACACCCGCCCTGCCCCGAGCCGGACAGACGGACAAACGGCGGCGACGGCGCGCGTGTGGGGTGTAGTAAAAAACTTAGGTTATCTAAGTCCCCTCCCCGTTAAAAACTTGGGTATGCCCAAGGGCACAACTTAGGCTTTAAAACCTAAGCTTTATAAATCCATCACTTTTCCAATAGGAAATCAATGTGGGACAAACCTTTAGTTTCACCCAATACCCATACTCATGGTACTTATTGTAGAAGTCATTATCTCATTCAAAACTCCATGAATTTGAGCAAATAAATGTTTGTCTTCATCTCCTCATGGAGGAAAACACAAAGCACCTTGGACCCATTAAAATGGACATGTGGGTCCCACATTAAAAATAGCTCAAAGTTGGTGTACCACACCAAAAATTCCAACAATCCTCCACATGAATGAGATTGGTTGACAAAAAAAATGCACAGAGAAATGCTAATGCACAAATGTAATAGAGAGAGTAGAGCAGAAAGTCACCACATCAAGAAATGTAGCTTTTGACTTTGAACCTTGCTTAGTGAAATACTATCGGGTTGATTGGCTGACCAATGAATATGATGTCTTCAAATGTTCTGTCGTTTATATAAACCTAATTAACAGTACTCACACAGTTTCTTCCCCGTCAAAGTTTGATCCTCAATTGTGTTCGTTTTGGCCATGAATCACCTTGGTATTCATGAGTGCGTTAAAGAATTTAAGCTTGACAATTCTCACAAAAGCGGCCCCTTCCCACTCACATAGGTGATTTCTTATAATGAGCAGATATACTCTACTTGGTATCCCAGGTTATAAGAATTATTAAAAACATAGGTTTTTTAATATGAGTATCCTGTCATACTTATTCTTATATTAAAAACCTATAGCTTATCCTAACACTTTTCAGGTAATCACTAATTTCATCATAGAATTGGACCATGGAACAAAGTTCCCCAGTGATTTATACTCAGTCGATCTTAATTCAGTTGTCCCGTTGAACCTAGATCTTGCGATCTCCAGTCAACTACGTTGGTTTGATATTAAGATAACTTTAAAGATAGTAGGCTTTCAAGCCCAATTCTTTCGATGAATAAATTTCGATCTCTTACTAGGCCTGACAGCAAGATGATCTCTCAATATCCTTTGATTATCTCTTAATCCCAGAATATGAACATTTTGCAATTAAGGACCTTTAACAGACATGTTTGTCGTGCTTTGTCATTATTGATAATTCTCTTTATCTTAGCTATAGCTGATTGTCGTAATATTTTACGCAAATAGCCAACTCATTTTTCTTTAAGAAATATCTCTAAAGAAATTTAAGAAGTCATTTAATACTTCTTCCTTAGCTTTAGATTCTTTCACAGAAAATAGTTATATACTTCCATTGTAAAAATTTCATAAG
>BRYF01000027.1:10976086-10981086 GCA_030159135.1 Actinidia polygama | reverse complement strand
AGCATTTTATAGTGCAATTCAGCGCGTGTCTGGATGCGTTAACTGTTGTGTCAGTGAGTAGGCGACTAACTCAATTATGCTCCTAAGGCATGACTTATACCTAGTATATCATGTCGACGGAGTCTGGATTCAGGTGTGTGAGTATCAAAGAAAATTTCGTTGTGCAAGTTACCATCTGACTCTGACGTGCCATTGGGATTCCCTTCGACCATAGTGCCTCGACTGAGCTACGGCGCAGAAACCCCGCTTAACTTGCTATATAGCGACAGTCCAGCGGTAGTACTTGCCATACCTCAATTAGGATTTATACTTGGTATTTTATCCACCTACACTAACATTTTTGCATGCAAAAAATAACTTTATTATTGCCATTTTGACTCTATTTATTTGTGTTGCTCTTATTCAATTAAAATGATTTTTTTATATGGATGGTCGGCTGAAAATAACACAACTAGTTCGAATAGACATAAATTAGCTCTATGAAGGCTCCAAAATTTGAACTGGGTCCAATTAAATCGGAGATAAACACGCAATCCAACTCTCATCTCATCTCATCTCATCTCATCTCATCTCAATCTCAATCTTATAAAATGCCAATTTAGAAAATTGTTTCTTCTCCTCCTGCCCATCCATTGATTTGCTCAGTGACTGGTTTTGGTCATCTCTCCCTCTCTCTTCAATTCCATTGACTGTCTCTCTTCTCCCTAGATATCAGCATTTGCAAACTTTGAACCTTTTTGTTTCCCTTAGATCAATTAGGGTTCGATCACGGACCGTCGTTTATATATACAATCCAGATATATAATTCTGGTTTGATCTGCTGCAACATTGTTAGGGTTTCTTCGCAGTTCGCCAATTTTCGAATTCGTCGACTCCAAGCGCATAAGTCGATCTCGTATACGGACCGTTCCGGTTCTGGCACAATCGGAATCGATCAATATACGATAAGTATTATATATTTCTCCGTCTAGGGTTTTATAGGAGGGAGAGATTAGGGTTTTTTGAGGAGATGTTGGGGGCTGGAATGCAATTCGGGCGAAGTCGCGGGGAGGATCGATTTTACAATCCGGCCAAGGCACGAACGAACCGTCAGAATCAGAAGAGCCAAGATTCTCTACGGCGAGCTCAGGGTAATGGCACCGCGGTAAGCCAATCTCCTTCTGTAACGGTTAAATCGGTTGTCTCGCCGATGGTGTCGCCTTTCTGTAATCTCGAAAGGTTTTTGAAATCGATTACGCCGGCTGTTCCCGCTCAGCATCTCTCAAAGGTTAACTAAGTTTCTTTGAATTGGGTTAATTGTTTAATGATTGTATTTTGTGGGTGTTGTTGGTTGTTAGATGTTTGATTTTGTTTTTCTGAAATAAATGTGATGACAGACAACTATGAGGGGGTGGAGGACTTGTGATCGGGAGTTGCAGCCATACTTTGTGCTTGGTGATTTGTGGGAGTCGTTTAAGGAGTGGAGCGCTTATGGTGCTGGGGTGCCATTAATTTTGAATGACACCGATTCGGTGGTTCAATACTATGTCCCATATTTATCCGCTATTCAAATATATGGCGATCCTTCAAAGTGCTCCTTGAAATCAAGGTAATAATTGTGCTGGATTGAGTTCTACTTGGAATCTAACTGGGTTTAGGCAAAACATATTGCCAATTTAGATTTTTTTACTTATCAGAAAAACAACAACATATTGCCAATTTAGTTAATGCCTATATGTGATTTGAAACATTTTTTCTCTCCCGAAGGTTAGGAAAATGTGAGATTAGGGTTATATGCTGAACCCTAACATACATATATATTATATATATATATATATATAATAATAATAAATATTACATATGAAACTCTCCTAATTACTATCTGTACTAATTACTTGCCCCCCCCCCCTCCCCGCTACTCACTACATCCACTATTCTATATTTAAACACTCCCCGTAAGATGAAGAGTAGAGTAAATATCTCACAAACCCAGCTTGCTATAGAAGAACTATAATCTTGGCTTGAACAACGGTTTGGTAAACATCAGCAAGCTGTGCACTTGTGGACACAACGGAGTAGCTATCACTCTCTTCTCAACCCTCTCACAAATGATATGACAATCAACCTCAATATGTTTGGTTCTCTCATGAAACACGAGACTGGACGCAATGTGTATGACAACCTGACAACCTGATATGACAATCAACCTCAATATCTAGTAGTGGACCTCCTGTCTGATCGAGACTCTGCCCAATCAGCACGTAAATGACCGTGTACCCCATAATCAATGAATGCCTCAACACGCAAATGAACAAGCCACACCATCCTCAAAGCTGCTTCCATGTGAGCTGAGCTAGGAGCTGACATAAACCGGCTAACCACACTCACAACAAATGCAATATCTGGGCGTGTGATGATGAGGTAGTTCAACTTTCCAACCAATATCCAGTAACTATTTGGACTCGTCAACAATTCACCTTGATCCACACACAATCTCACATTAGGATCCATAGGTGTCCTTACTGGCTTGGCCTCCATCAAGCCATTGTTCTCGAGAATGTCTAACACATTTCCGTTGGGATAAACTGATCCCCTCCTTTGATCAGACAATCTCAATACCTAAAAAATACCGAAGTTGACTCAAATCTTTAGTGTGGAACTCTCCCCAAGAAAATTCTTCAACTCCTCAATATCCCAAGTGTCATCCTCAGTGATATTATATGTGCTGCCATTAGCCTAGGCAATCAAGTTGCCACAAATGTATATATTACAATCTCTTACATTTGTTCATTTTTTTCCCATCTCTATTATACATGTCTACTTTTTCGTATCTAGTCTTTAATTACTGCTATATCTTATAATTTGTGATCTCAATTATATCATGTTAACTGCATTGAAACAGTAGGACATCAATACTTGGTATGAGTCCAAGTTCACGTGTGATTGTGTCTTGTGTGTGTTACCTTGTTTTGAATGATTCTGATGAGTTGTATATCTGGTTGAATTGTTTGTTGGACTGTTTATGGTGGATATTCTATGAAAATCTTTGTTGGCCTGCACATGTTGGCGTGGCATTGCACACGTCGTGGTAGGCCTTGTCAATCTATTACTGGTCTTGGTGGATATTGGAAGGGACCCACTACATGTTTGGGTGCATCTATGCAATATAAATTGTTAATCTCCTCTTGACAAGTCCTGACCAATGCACACATCTCTATTCCCAGCCTAAGTGTCTTACACGCACACGCACACGCACACGCACACGCACACGCATATTGTTAAGTTTGTTTCATTTTAAATTAATGATAGAAATTACAAGTATTAGATATAAATGCAACCAAAGCGTGTTGATCCTTGTGTAGCCAAAATGTTTATAGTATAATAGTAGAATTTTATTACACAGCATCATGGAGGGGTAGGGTTTAGCATCATGGTAGAATAACTGTGTAAGTTTTTTGTCTATTACTGTCTGGTGGATGTTTGACCGAACTCATGACGTGTTGGGTACCCTTTACGCTGCAGAGATTCGTCGATCTTTTCCTCATTACTGGTCTTATTGAATAAATTACTTGTTTTTAAGTATGTGTCTAGGAATGGTATGCTATTGTATCTCTTTGACCATCCTTATTCTCTTATTAGCAGAAGAAATTGATGCTTCATTCTCAATTGGAAATGAACTCTAGGTTGATGTGAAACTGCATTGATACTTCTGGACCAACCAAATGGCCCATATCTGTACAGAGTAAAATTTCTCAAATAAAATTTTGAATGGAGGTACAAGGTTTTAGCATTCAATTCTTATTGCTGTGAATAAAACAAGTGGGCTATTGTATCTGCTATCCAGACAAAATATGAGATTTACTGATGTTAAAAGTGAAACACATCAGGCAACATTGATTGCTCAGAGATTTCTGTGCACCTATTCATCTCATCTTGTATCAAGATTGGAGACGAGGAAAAATATAAAGAAGGAAAGAAAGGATTGGAAAAAACACAAGAAAAGAGAAAATTTGAAGAGAAAATGTATCATGCTGGTCATTGTTGCATATATGAGGTTAAACATTGATATTAAACCATTCACTTGGCTGAGGGTAGAACTGAAAATGAGCTGAACTGAGCTAAGCAGAGTTTTATCTTGTTTAAGTCAGCTTGAGTGACATATGGGTGTTTGAACTTGGCTCGAGCTCAAGTCGAGCCTAGAGTAAATTGTTTGTGCTTGGTTACGGGTATTCAGTGTGTTCAAGAGGTGCACAGGTGTTCAAGTTCTATTAGTCCTAGGATCCAAAATTACTACGGTAGGAAACTTTTTAAACATTATTTGTCGTAATTTATAGTGGAGAAGGGTAAATCTGATTGCTGAGTTGTACTATGATGTCCCATCCCTACCAGAAGTGCTGGTCAAAACAACACATTGGTCAAGGATACAAGACTTCTCATGTTCAAATTCTGAATTCAAAGTATCGTTTTTGTTCATGAGCCTAACAAGTTGAGTTGGGCCTTGTTTGGGCTCGGTTTGATTACAAAACAAGCTTAGATATTAGGATCGAGCTTGGTTTGCTATTTTGTTGAACAAGCCAATTCTTGAGCCTAGCCTGAACTGTTCATGAACACGTTGGTTGTTTGCTCCCCTGGTTAATTATAATAGCCCTTACTTGAAGTTTAAATGGTGGTCATCCGTTGCTTTACAAATGTGCTAAGCTTGGCTAATAATTGGGATAGTTGTATGCAGGAGGGAAAGAGAGAGGGAGACCTAATAGGAGAACAAGTTGCTTAAGTTTGAAGATTATCTTAACCCTTTAAATCGCTACTAAAATATATATGATGCCGGTTACCTTTAGTAGATGAAATAATTTTATTTCGAGACCAGACATATCTTCTCTCTTAATGGTTTTCTATATGCTAAGCCATCTACGTTCCATGTATTTATTTCTCAAATTTTTTCTTTTATTTATTTCTGCTTCTTTTGGAAGGGGTTTTATTTTTCATGCTATTTATTTCTTACGGTCTCATCATCTATTCTC
>BRYF01000027.1:10916086-10918586 GCA_030159135.1 Actinidia polygama | reverse complement strand
TAGTTATGTTATATGCAAATGAAATGCAAGAACATGCAATATACAACTCCGACCATGTTGCGATACGCTATTTTTATGAGTACTAAAAATTTGTCTATAAATCATGAAATTTTGTACCCAGAAAGTATATATATAAATGTACAACATATTAAAATTTCAAAATTTTTGAATATCGGTAACTACTTTTAAAATCTAAAATCGAATAGATGAATTCTGCACTGAGAATCAATGACAACCACTCGGTTTATCATTTTTATAAATTTCCTCAAATCTAATTTGACTCCGAAAAGTTTATGTAACATATAAGACACATATATCCATCTACAGTAAAAATATCATAAATTTATGAACTACATAACTATTTTTAAAAATTCGACAAACTTTTCCAAAATTTTAAAAATTCTGCTCACCCAAAAATAACCCAAAATAAAAAAAAAATCAGATTCTTGACTCTATATGCAAATCAAATTTCAATACAACAAAAATTAATCTTACACATGCATATATCATTTGATGCTCATAGATTTTTTTTTTAATTTCATACAAATTCCAGATTATAAAAGATGAGAAAAAAATAAAATAACTTTAAAATATATAGCATTCGTACCTAATCAAACTCACAAATTGTTGTCACTTGAACCTCCTTTCTCTCCCTCTTTCTTGGTTTCTCTCTTGAACCTCAACTCTCTGTGTCTTTATTTTATTAAGCACGTATATGTATATTCGATAAAAACAAAGAAGAAGCGGTGATGGTTCCCATAACTCTTGATCTAAATTACACTTTTTCCCCTATATTTAATTTATTATCTTATATTAGTTAGAAAATTTATAATTTCACCCTATAACTTTTAAATTATAATACTTATATCCCTTACAACTTAATCAACACTATTGAAATTAATTCATTAAATAATCAAATTTTAAAAGATGGGTCTCACAATTATCAATAATAATAGTACGCCTGAAGACTTTGTGAATAAGTACTACCATTGTACAACATTTATTAGAACCTACAATCTATGATTATCCTAAATCTTGACCAAACAATGTGGTTACAGACTAATTATGACAAAATAATGCCTCCTCGTATAAGAAAGAGGGCTGGTATGCCTAAAAAGAATTGGAAGAAGGCTGAGGATGAACCAAATAATCCAATTCGAGTAAGGAAGTACTACACATCTATGAGATGTGGTAAATGAGGGATTTGAGCACAACTCCAGGACTTGCCAAAAAATTCCACATGAGGTGCATATTTCCCCCTATATGTTTAACACTTAATGCAGTATCTTCACTTCATGAGTATCTTATTCAAGTTTTTCATCTTTTTGTATAGGGTGGGAAGGAAAAACAATGAAAGTAGACAATGAGCCTGGGTAGGGGCGAAGACAAGATAGTGCCAAACAAGCCTATGGGATGCAATGCTGAACCACCACTCCAGAACCAAACAAGTGGCAGTGGCGGCAAGCAGTGAATGTTTATTTTGGATTTTGTACATGTTTATGGTGCAACATGCAATTGAATGAATTGGAAACTGTGAATGTCTTGTAGTTTGGATTTTATTTATGGTACATTCTATTGCATTCTTTAAATATATTTTGGATTATATTTAGTCTGCAGCCATGTCTTATATTTTATTGTGAGTTATGGTGCATGCATTCTGTGGTAGAGATCTGTTGAATGTTGTTGACATCTATTGAATTTTGTGCATTCTGTGCTATCTATAAAGTTTGTTTCACTAAGATAGCATTATGTTGCATTTTGCTGCAACCCAAGGTGGTGTAATGGGAATGGTTGCTGCTGGGACCAACCAAGCTATCTATGGCAGTGGCTTCCAGAATGTTGTTGCTGCCCAACAGCTTATGTACTACCAGTGAGATCTTGTGCTTTTTGAAAGCACATCTGTTGTCTTGCATTTGTCACACAAAACTGCTGGGATCCTTTCCATAGTATTTGACATTGGAGGAGTAATTGGTAGTATTTTGGATGGGTACATTTCTAATATGATTGAAGCTCGTGCTGTTACTTCAATTGTATTTTTGTTGCTGTCTATTCCTGCCCTTATCTTTTACCGTATTTATGGAAGCATATCTATGTTTACCAATGTTGGGATGATGTTTCTTTCGGGCTTGCTTGTAAATGGACCATATTCACTAATAACTACTGCAGTCTACAGTTGCGACCGATCTTGGTACACAAAGCTTGATTAAGGGGAATTCCCGTGCATTAGCTATTGTGACTGCAATTATAGATGGTACAGGTTCTGTTGGGGCAGCTCTCAGACCACTTCTGACAGGTTATATTTCAACTAGAGGATGGAACAACGTGTTTTTTATGCTTACTATTTCTATATCTATTATGGCTATGCTCTTGATTCAAGTGGTCAAAACTAAGATTAAAGGAAAGCTCAATGAAGGAAAATGGCTTTTCTGGAGCATGTCAGCAAATTGATAGAGAAATTTATTAGGGAAAATGTTCATGTTTTATTCGTGCAGACTTCATT
>BRYF01000027.1:10898586-10901086 GCA_030159135.1 Actinidia polygama | reverse complement strand
GAATGATACAAGTCATATGACTGTTTGGCAGTGGTATTGAATTCAATTTTCACCTGATAGAAAAATACAAAAAAAAGTGCAAAATGCACTTAAGAGTTTCAGAAAAAGGATAGCTTTAAACCTTCAATCTAAAAACACAGAGAGACGCACACAGTACACACGTAGAGAGAGAGAAACCTTTGGTGGTGGAAGCTTGGAATGTGGTGGTGGAGGAAATAGGAGGCCAGAGTTTGAGCCTAAAAGTGTTGGCTGGGCTGGGCTGGGTAGGGCAATCGCCGACTCTCTAGAACCCAGATGAAGTCGGCGGAGGAAGAAGAGAGAGCGAAGAGTAAGAAATAAGAGAATTACTGAATTAGGGTTTGAGAAAAAGTTTTTATAGCTGGGATTATTCAGGTCAGGTCGGGTCACCCGATTTGAAATTTACTTCACCCGTAACCCGACCCAACTTTTGTCGGGTTTATTTTTTTAGCCCGACCCCGACCCCCGACCCAATTTGAACCCACAATAAAGGTGTTCTTTTGGGTCGGGTCGGGTCGGGTTGGTCGGGTCTTGGACAACCCTAATATTTACTTTGAGAGTTAGTTTTCACTTGTAATACTTTCTTTTATTCCTTTCCTTGTAAGTTTGATTGAGATTTGGACAAAATCACTTAGAAGATTAAGAGGGTCTTGGACAAAACCTCTTGGAAGAACTTTGTGATAAGTTCTTGTTGTAAAAATGAGTTGAGCACTTGAAAATCAGCCCACACATTATAATTGTTGATTGCAAGTAGTGGAAGAATATCTTGTGGAGGTCTTAAGAGGACGTAGATCACGGGTTGTGATCGAACCTTGGTAAATCTTGGTGTGTCCTTTCTTATTCTTGTCTCTATCTTACTTTTGCATTTGTTTACATTGCACATAAATTGATTTATCTTTATTTGTGATTAGATTAAGTTTAATTAATCATAATTACTAATTATTTTCTAAACAACTAATTCACCTCCCCTCTTGGGTTGCCTATTAGGCCAACAAAGACTTCGATGGTTTTTTCTATTACTGGCTGGGCATAAATAGCCACTGTACAAAGCTTTAGATCCTATAGTTTAGAACTGATTGACTAACTATAAGGAAACTATAACTGTTGAGATACAATCACATATTTACAAGGATTCTAGTAATTCTAGTCTATCTGTACAACTATTAGTAGAGACAAACTAGGGCCTTGAATGTTGGAGAATCAACTTGGAGATAATTACTTCTAATTGTCAACACTCCCCCTCAAGTTGTTGCATAGATGTCGCTCATACCTAGTTTGTCGAGACAGCCATTAAATGCTTGGTTTGACACTGCTTTGGTTAGCACATCAGCAAGCTGGTCTTGAGATTGAACATGATGAACTTCAATCAATTTTTCTTCCAGTTTCTCCTTGATAAAATGCCTATACCTCAACATGTTTAGTTCAATCATGTTGAACAGGATTTAGGTAATATCACACGCTGCCTTGCTTAATATGTAAATCTTGCATCAGATTTCTAATCCACAACAATTCGTATACTACCTTAGCCATTCTTCTGTATTCGGCTTCATCACTAGATCTAGCAACTACCTCTTGATTTTTACTTTGCCAAGTAACCTAATTTCCTCCTACGAACGTGAAATAGCCAGATGCAGAACGTTTATCTTGAATTGACCCAGCCCAATCAGCATAAGTATAGCTATTAATATCCAAACTGTCTCCTTTTGTGAATAAAGTTCCCTTTCCTATAGATGACTTCAAGTAGCGTAAGATACGGATGACAGCATTCATATGTTCTTCGCTTAGGGAGTGCATGAATTGACTAACCACACTCAGCGCATAAGCTAAATCACTCTGAGTATGTGGAAGATACATTAATCTTCCAACTAATCTCTGATAGCGTTCCTTGCTAGCAGGAACTTGATTTTTATGCACACATAGTTTCAAATTTTCTTCCATAGGAGTGCTAGTTGGACTACATGTTATCATACCAGTTTCATTCAGTAAATCTAAGGCATATTTTCATTGTGATAGAAAAATACTTTCTTCGAACTTGACACTTCAATTCCGAGGAAATACTTCAATTCACCGAGGTCCTTCATCGCAAACTCACAGGCAAGATGCTTCTGTAGTGTTTTCCTTTCTTCAAGATCATTTATAGTCACTATCTTATCATCAATATACATATTAAGAGCTGTGTTTTGTTCTTCATTATGCTTCAAGAATAGAGTGTGATCTGAGTTACTTTGCTTGTAACCAATATACTTCATAAAACTTGTGAACCTTCCAAACCACGCTTTAGGAGATTGCTTCAAACTGTATAGGGATTTTCTCAACCTACAGACCCATTTATTACCTTCAGTCTACCGATTACAGCCAGGGGGCACTCCATATACACTTTTTCTTGGAGATTTTCATGTAGAAATGCATTCTTTATATCAAATTGGTGTAAAGGGCAGTCAAGATTCACCGCTATAGATAATAGATAAAAATAGTATTAATT
>BRYF01000027.1:10886086-10888586 GCA_030159135.1 Actinidia polygama | reverse complement strand
TCTGAGTGATTTCTTGAGCAAGGTTATCTATACAATGAGGGCTGCGATTTAAGCCAAGAAAGTTTAGGATCGGAGCAATTCGAATTTTGGGCATCACCATTATTGGGGAGCTTGTTCTTATTTGGAATATAGGTAAAAGGGGTTTACTTGTTAGGGTTTGTCATTGTGTTTGATGTTAATGGCTTATATCTAGCCTATTGAGGCTTTAATTTGAGTATTGAACTTGAAATGGAAGACTTAATTATAATGAAAAATGTAAATGGGTTTAAATTGTAAAGGGATTGTGCTTTGGGTTAGTGTAAATGGTTAGTATGTGGTTTATTGAGGCTTAAATTCGAAGTAATAAAGAATATGTAATTTGGATTGTAAGTGTCGACACCAATCCTTCAGGTGTCGACACCTTTAAATGGAGAATTAACGTTTTAGCTACTGAAGGTTGGTGTCGATACCTAAAATTTTTTGAACAGGTTGGTGTCGACACCTAAAATTTTTTGAACAGTAAATTCGAGATTTATACCTACTGACAGTTGGTGTCGACATATTTTTTTTTTTAACATCTAGTTACTGACATTTGGTGTCGACACCAAGTTTTCAGGTGGTGTCGACACCTAAAACTTTTTAAAACGTTGCATTTTGCTACTGACATTTGGTGTCGACACTTTAAAAAAAAATTTAATAAATTAATTTTTTTGGGTTTACCTTGATGAATAATAACATCTTGTATATTATATTATTGCATTAAATTTTTGATAAATATAATAATTGCGTATGTGAAAATTGAAAAATGTGATTTCGTGCATGTGTACTTGAAATTTTGGGTTGAGATTTATGTTAATGATTATGAATATTATTCAATAATAGCTTATTATTATTGACGAGTTTTTTTTGAATATTTGTATAGTAAGTTGTTGCATTTAAATTTTGATAAATGTAACATGGACATATGATTGAACTTGTGAAAAAAATATAAAGTTTGTTGTTTACATTGAGACTTTTAGTCAAATGCAAAGTTTATATGTATGTGTGAAAAAATAGAAATAGTTTGGGAATGACACGCTAGGATATATCGAGATTAGTATGACGTGTACTCGGAATAAGATGACTTAGATTAAGTCACGGTAAAACATCGAAAAACTGCACGGGAAGTAGATAACGATCATGTGGACGGTGGGTAAGTCAAGGCCTTCGGTTAAAGCCCGATAAATTGACATGGACGTGGGAATGTCAAACCTTCGGTTAAAGCCCGATAAATTGGCATGGTCGTGGGAATGTCAAGCCTTCAGTTAAAGCCCAAGAAATTGGCATGGACGTGGGAATGTCAAGCCCTCGGTTAAAGTCTGAGAAATTGGCACGGATGTAGGTATGTCAATGTCTTCGATTAGAACCCGAGAAATTGGCATGGATGTGAGAAGGTTAAAGCTGCGGTTATAGTTTGAGAAATTGACACGGATGTGGGTATGTCAAGGCCTTCGGTTAGAGTCTAAGAAATTGGCATGGATGTGAGAATGTTAAAGCCTGCGGTTATAGTTTGAGAAGTTGGCCGGATGTTGTCTCATATGCTTATGGCATAATGAGTTTGGTTAGGTATTAGCCTAGGTATGTCATTTAAAATTATTGAGTTATTTGCTTTTTGAGAAAAGCCAAAAAATTTAGAAATGTTGGTTATTGCTTTTTGAGAAAAGCCGGGTGATTGAGAATGTGTTGGTTTTGGTGAAATCACGGATTGAAAATTAAAAGTATATTTTGATATGAATGAAAGTATAATTTATTGCATCATGTTTTTATTGTATAAGTTATGTATGGTTTTTGGCTTGAGGCATCAAATCCATTGTTAAATTTTTTAAGGTAACTCATCTTTACAAAAATAAATTTCAAGTACCGAGGGTTATCATGAATCGTGAGGCATGTGGATTGCCGTTACGTTCGTTTTGTCTAAAAAATATGCAAATGTATTTTTGAAAATTATAATTATTCTCTTGGCTTGACCGGAGCGTGACTATTGTCCATGGATTATCATTCATATTTTGTATTTGATAGCTCATGAAAAGCATGGTCCCACGGGAGGGATAGATGTACTGTATTCTGATGTAATGACAAGTATATTTGTTGTGTTGTTTAGTTTGACTTTTCTGCATTTGATTTGTTAGCTTACGTGGCCGGGTCTTGGTTTGACTGGGGCGTGACAGCTACCCCCTAAGCATAAATCGAATGGCATTGCCTTTTGTCTATTCTAAGTGTTTGAATTTATGTGTCTAATAATTTGTGTGTTATTTTGCAGCTATGTCAAAAAGGATCGGCCTTAAGAAGCTCGGCGAGAAGGTGGAGAAATCCAAGAGCATGGGTTCTATGGAGGTTCCCACCCTGGCAAAAGGGGTGGTAATTGGCGAAAAACGCTCAAAGGAGGATTTTTCCAACTCGCCTACTAAGAAGGGAAAAATTGTTGATAGCTCCCAAGGAAAGGAGGCCACCACCGCGCTCGAGCCCAAAAAGAAGGCAACTG
>BRYF01000027.1:10876086-10878586 GCA_030159135.1 Actinidia polygama | reverse complement strand
TTTTGCCTTGGACAGTTGACAAGGTTTCAGAGACGTTCTTTGATAGGGAATCAAATAACGAGCTCGAGCAAAGTCCTTCCATCATTGCCATGATCACCACTTTGTCACTGGGATCTTCCACCTTCAAGACGGCCTGGTTGAACCGCTTTACATAGTCTTTTAAACTTTCGATTTCTTTCTGGTAGATGGTAAAGAGGTGGGAGGCATTTTTTTGTCTGACTCGGCATCTTATGAAGTTGGCGACAAAAAGCCTGCTCAGGTCATCAAACGAGTCAATAGTTCCTGGAGACAGTTTTTTGAACCATGATCTTGCTGGCCCCTTTAGGGTTGCAAAGAAGGCCTTACACATTATCTCGTCGGAATATCCCTAAAGCGACATCAAACTTTTGTATGAATCTAAATGATCTATAGGATCTGTCTTCCCTTCATAAATCCCGAGCTGGGTAGATAGCTTGAATCTGGAGGAAACTTTGGCTCTCATCACCCTCTTTGTAAACGGCGGATCGGTCTGCCTGATCAAAGTATCCACAGTTACTGGAGCACCTGCCACAGTATTGATGGCGTCAAGAAGGGTGTCCAGATCCCTGATCTTGTGGGAGGTGGAATTGTATCAGCGCCTGGGTGCCTAGTCATCTCGGCGAGGTGACCTTCCTCTTCGCTTGGCCTTCTCGACCTCCACTTCAGGGGCTCGGCTGGATGATCGGAATTCTGACGAAGAAGAACGACTTTCACGTCAGGATGAGGACTTGGCGATCGACGTTGCCTATTTCATGCTCGGCCAGTACTATGGTTGTTCTGGGAATTGTTGTCGCCCGATCGACGAGACCATTGGATATCTGAAACGGGAGGAGCAGCTGGAGGTGGTGGATTGGCTGCTGCGAGATGCTGTATCAGGTGAGCGTTATTCTCGTTCATAATTCTTATCTACTCAGCCACACCATGTATCTCACAGTGGAGTCCCTCTAAGTTCGGAGCTTGGCTGGTATTGGCCATTGGATGAGCTATATAATCTAGAGGGTTGTTGGCGCTTGGTCTAGATATCAAAAGGCTATGCAGGTGCATAGAAGGTTGAGAATTATCGTTTTCCACAAACGGCGCCAAACTGTTGTGGTAGAAAATTGGGATGAGCAACCAACAGTCAAATTGCTCCTCGGCCTCAGCAATGGACCTCGGCAAATACTTGGGCAACCTGCATAACAATGGATAAACGTTACCGGCCGAGGTGAGGCCGCTCAAAACCCTTTAGGCGTGAAAATCAGACCAAGGCGAGCACAAAAGAAGCGGTGATAAAAAAGAACTATATGTGCAAGAATACCAGAATTAAATCGTACCTCTTTATGATAGGGGGAACGGCCTTTATATAGATAGTGGATAATGAGCCGTGTGAGTGGATCACGGCGAAATCCTCGAAAGGTTGAATATGGAAGTATATCCCAAGAATATCGGAGATAAAATAGGAGAAATACATACGGAGAGCAGGCCGCAATTATAGGAGTTGTGATGGATATTGTTTCCCTGCATAGGCGGGATCCTCGTGACGAAGGACTCTAGGACAGGAGGAGTTCTTGTGGAGATAGAGTCCCTCCAGAATCGACCTCTGATCAGGCGATGTAAACAACATCGCCCAATAGCAATATGGAGATGAGTTCGTTCCTGCACGCCGAGCAAAGCGTTCGATTGGCGGTCATACGTCAGGCGATCGGGAATGTATTGGAGTCAAGCGATGTGATCAACCAAGCGATGTGCTTGACTTACTATAAATAAGTAGATATTTTACCCCACATCAATAACCATACTATGAGATGGTCACACGCCATGAGTGACAAATGACCATACGACTAGTCGTATTGCAAGACCAAGAAACTAAGGGCAAGAATTTGCCAACCCAGAATTAGTACTTGACCCATATTATTAAGACCAGGTTGTTAATTGTGATAGTTTTTCTTTTTTTGAGATTTTTAAATTACTTTAATTTTTGAGTTATTTCGTTTTTAATTTCTATCATTGATCAAAATTTATATTTTTTTGGTTTGACGTCATAAATCTAAAATTCTAAAAAAATTTATTCAAATTTGAGAAAAACACAAAAAAATAAACTAACTAATTTGTCGATGGAAAATGATTTTTGTCTTTATTAGACTTTTTTTTAATTTAGATTAGAATTTTTTCATTTTTGAATTTCTCTAGTAAAAAAGAATCAAAAAATAAAAAAAAATAATCAAAGACGAAAAAAATTCAGTAAAAATAAAAAAATTCAAAAACCAAACCTGCTAAAAAATATCAAAAACTCTAGATCAACTAAGTAACTGACAAACACAATAATTTACAATATCTCAGTACCCTTTTTCCACGACCATACGCGAACACGATCTATTTGAAAGCTTGTACCTCTGCATCCTTCGGATTTTTTCTTTCTATTTTACTTGTAGTAATTTCCATCTCTTTTTTTTACTGTTGAAACAAAGTGACGCCACCACCATTTCGTCAACACTTCACCACT
>BRYF01000027.1:10861086-10863586 GCA_030159135.1 Actinidia polygama | reverse complement strand
TGAATCCTCACGGGTGAGGAAAAAACTATTTTGTTTTTACTTCTATACTTCCCAAAGAAAGTATTAAATACAAAAAAAGTACAAAAATAAAAGAAGGAGGGTTGTTGTGTAGTGGTTGGTGTGGTTATATTTGTTAGGTCTTAAGTTTGAATCCTCAAGAGTGATCATGTGACTTTATTTTTTTACTTCTATACCCTCCAAAGAAAGTATTAAATATAAAAAAAAGCTTACAAATAAATGAAAGATGATTGTGGTGCTGTGGTTGGGTGTAGTAGTTATATTTGTTAGGTCTCAAGTTTAATTCTCATGGATCAGGATTTTTTGTTGTTGTGGGGGCTTATGGATTGGCCTTACGGGCTAGGCTAATGAGCCGGATTACGGACAATAATGGGCCGGGCTTAAATTCGGGCTGGACTTGACAAAGGTTGTCCAGCCCGTGCCCAATAAGAACTGGATTTCGGGATGGACCCAAGTCCATACGGGCTGGACTTACTCGGACCGCTACAGTAACGGTCCGACCGGAGGATGGGTTGAAAAGTCCGGCTCATTTGTGCACCTTTACACATCTCGTGTCAGGGGGTGGGAATAAAGGCTCTCCTTCTATAGTCCTATTGTGTTTGGTGACGCACACACCGACACCGTTTCAGTATTTTTTTCTCGAAAATTTAAAACTTGTAAACAAAAACTAAAAAGAGTAATCCCCCGATCTAATTTATTTATTTACTAGTAATTATTTTTGCCTAGGTGCATTACGCTAAAAAAAATTATGTGTACTCGTTAAAATTTTACAACCTAAAAAATAGATTAAATTTTTAAAAAGTTTAAATTTTTAAAATTATTTGGGTTTATTTTATTCTTTTAAAGTTTTTTGATAAATACAATAACCTTTTATGTAAGTTAATTTTTGTGCAAAAATGATAATATTGTTCTTATATTTATGTCTTTTAATTTTTTTCTCAATAACCTAATTAAAATAAAGTAAATATTTATTTTTTTCTCAAAAAATTATTTATTTGTAACATATTTTATCCTTTCATTTTGTTAATATGTAGTTTTTTTAAAATTACTTATTGACAATTTTAGAAACTACAGAAGATGTGGCTGTATTTCCCAGAAACTTCAAGAGAGGGCAGTTAATTACTTTTTTCAATAATTTAAAATTATCAATAAATAAAAAAGTTGTATGTCGCAATAATTTAAAATTGAATGGCAAAAGAAAAAATTTACATTATTTTGCTATTTAATTTTGAAAAGTGGATAAATATTTTAGAATATTTTAAAAAAAAATAGATAAACAATTTGGGATGAAAAGAGTAGCAGCAAAAGAAAGTCAATATTTTTTTTTCATGAGAAGTCTTTAAGAAAACTTGCAAAACCAAGACAAATAAGAATTGTACTTAATGCGTGTTTGTTATAACTGAACTTATATTAAAAGTTGTTAGTTAAAAAAAATAAAATAATTTTTTTTAATTGTTTTTAGCTTATAAATTTTTAATACCAAAAAAAATAGAAGTTGTAGAAAAAAATTACATCAAACACATTGGTATTGTGTAATCATTATCTGTTTTGTATTAAAATTTTATTTAAAAAAAACAAAGGAGGTGATAGGATACTTGCTCGGGGTGCAAGTCATGCTTATGTAGAGGAGCTAATCCCATATGTGAATTACGCACTTTGTTTGCATACCATATTAATAGTGATGTTTTCGTGCATGTTAAAATGTTGGTTAAATTATTTCACCACATCATAATGTGTTTGAATTATATATCACATGCATAATAATGTTTGTACAACTTGAAATTGTGTTGTTATGAAAATTTATCGTGGGGCTATTACGCTTGCCAAGGGTTCAAGTCAGGTACACAAAAGGGAGCAAGTCCCATGTGTGACTATTACCCGTCCAGTCGTCCATTGATCCATTCATTGTCTTGTATGGGCAATTTAGTCTTTCTACTTCTTAGTCTCTATGCAACTGAAATTATAGTTTTCTCCCCATACTTGATATTAATTATTTACAGTTCCATTGTTATGAGATTTACCCAAAGTAGAAAGAAACACTCTTTGTACAACATCACTGGCATCCAATAACTTGGACTCACTACCAAGTTCTAGAGGTTGCGCCATTAATTTGGTATGGCCCTTTTAAATTATAAGGACTGTATGCAGTAAATTTTGCCACGTGGAGCAACAACTCTAGGTTCTTTACAACTAGCAGTAACTAGTGTTATGTACGAAATTTAGTAGTTTAAAATAAATTATCATAACCACCTCATCATAGGCGGAGCTGCTTAGCTCTCTTGGGTGTCTTAAAATGTCGTCTGTTTTGTTTTTCAGCTCTTAAGCGTAAAAGCCTACCGGAGCAGCACTTTACTCGGAAGTCCGAGATCGAATCCACAGGGAAATTTGTTAGCACAGTTTATAAGTTGTAAATATAACTTTGAAGAAAGAAAAGTTGTTTGATTTGAAAAAAAATTTGTAAAGAAAGATTTTGCTTGTTTAA
>BRYF01000027.1:10851086-10856086 GCA_030159135.1 Actinidia polygama | reverse complement strand
TATAACCTCTCCTCGTCGGTCGTTGATATTCACCCATATATCACCTTCAACAATGATGATCTGAGAGGCTTACACCTCTCTCACGATGACTCCTTTGTTGTTTCAGCCGTAATCGCCAACTTCAATATTCAAAGGATCTTGATTGACAATGGGAGTTCAGCGGATATCTTGTTCATCTCGACGTTTGAAAAAATAAAGATTGGACTGGATAAGTTGCACCCCTTCCTTACTACCCTTGTGGGATTTGGGGAAAACATGACGCACCCGCTCGAATGGATCAAATTGCTAGTGACATTGGGAACGGAGCCACACCAAACCACAATTTGGCAGGACTTTATTGTAGTAGATTGTCCTTCGCCCTATAACGCTATTTTGGGGTGCCCTACTTTAGGATTTTCAAGGCGATTACCTCAACCTACAACCTGAAAATGAAGTTTCCCACTTCAATAGGAGTGGGCGAGGTGAGGGGCGATTAGAAGGTAGCCAGGTAGTGCTTCATTTCAGCCATGAAGGTTGAATCTCCTACCAAACCAAGGGACCAATGGCAATTACAGATAGTCGAGGATGAAATGGAGCTATTAAGGGACGAGATGGAACATGTTACATTTAGTAGATCCCCGAGAATCGGAGAACACCAAACCTGTAGAAGAAATCATTCTAATCCCCATTCACCCAGACTGCCCAGATCGCCATGTTATGATCAGCACCGAGCTTGATAGCGAACTATGTTCCACCTTGATGGACTTCTTGAAGAAAAACTTTTACGTCTTCACTTGGTCATAGGGCGATGTCTCGGGCATTGATCCTCAAGTTGCCATGCATAAATTATTTACCAACCCTAAGCATCCCCCGGGTCGCCAAAAAGAAGAAAATTTGCCCCTGAACCCCTAAAAGTCATCGAAGAAGAGGTAGCTAAGCTCATCAATGATGATGTCATTTGAGAAGCCCACTATCTAGATTGGCTCGCCAATGTTGTTGTCACCATAAAAAAAGGCGAGAAGTGGAGAGTATGTGTCGACTTCATCGACCTCAACAAGGCATGTCCAAAAGACAATTTTTCTTTGCCAAAAACTGACTTGATAGTTGATGCGACCTCCAAGCACGAGATCCTTAGCTTCATAGACGCCTTCTCAAGATATCAGATTAAAATGTACCCACCCGATATGGAGAAGACCTCGTATATCACAGAGCGAGGGCTGTATTGCTATAAGGTTGCCCTTTGGATTAAAGAATGCTGGGGCGACGTACCAGAGATTGGTAAATAAGATGTTCAAAGAACTAATTGGGAAGACTATGAAAGTGTATATAGATGACATGCTAGTCAAGAGCCTCAAAGCATCCGATCACATCACACACCTCGAGGAAGCATTTGGCGTCCTACGAAGACACGGATGATGTTGAATCCTTCCAAGTGCATTTATGGATTATCATTTGGGAAATTCCTGAAATTTTTGGTTACCAAACGTGGAATCGAGGCGAACCCGGATCAGATTCAAGTCTTACTCGCAATGGGCTCGCCCAGGTTCATCCACGAGGTACAATAGTTAACCGGGCGAGTTGCTGCACTTAATAGATTCGTCTCCAAATTAGCTGACAAGTACCTCTCGTTCTTCAGAATACTAAGGAAAAATCAAACCTTCTAGTGGAATGAGAAACCAGAAACAACCTTTCAACAACTGAAAGATTATCTCGGCTCACGCCTTTGCTTACAGTTCCTGTTTTAGGTGAGGAACTTCTCGTATACTTGTCCATCTCGCCAACAGTCATAAGTGCAGTGCTGATCCGGGAAGAAGACAGGATTCAAAAATTGATATATTATGTTAGAAAAGTCCTCATGGGAGTCGAGATCAGATATTTGAAAATTGAGAAGCGCGACTATGCCCTCCTTCTCACCGCCAGAAAACTTCGCCACTATTTTCAAGCGCATCCTATTGCAGTGTTAACTGACCAACCTTGAAGCAAATTCTCCAGCGACCTGAAACCTCGGGGAGACTCCTCAAATGGTTTATTGAGTTAAGAGAATTCAATATTGAATACAAACCAAGAATGGAAATCGAAGGCCAGGCATTGGCCGACTTTGTAGATGAATTCACATACGACGTCGCCTAGAAACTCGAAGAAAATACCCCTGAGATGAAAACTCCAGAACAACCGAACCATATGAGGGCTTCTCCAGATGGAAACTGTTCGTAGATGGATCGTCAAATCAGCACGGTTGTGGCCGGTACTAGTTCTCCAAACTCTTTCGGGTGAGCAGATGGAATACGCCATCCGTATAGGATTCAACCCCACCAATAATAAGCCTCTCGCCAAGATCACTGAGAAAAACATGAGGAATTTCATATGGAAGAGCATCATCTGTGGATTCGGAATTCTCAAAGTTCTCATCTCGGACAACGCCAGACAATTCGACAATGATGGGTTTAGATAGTTTTATTCGGACCTCGCCATCTCGCATCATTTTTCCTCGCCCAGTCATCCTCAAGCAAATAGCCAAGTAGAGGTTACCAATAGAACCATCTTGAGGAACTTGAAAATGAGATTAGAAAAATCCAAAGATGAATGGGTGGAAGATTTGCCAAGCATAATCTGTGCCTATCATACAACGAGCAAGATCTCTACAGGCGAGACGCCATACTCCATGTTCTATGGGACATAATCGGTTATACTTATCGAGATCAGAATACCAAGCTTCAGGACCTCAAATTTCAATAAGGGGGACAGTGAGATTGAACTAATGCTCAACCTTGATCTCCTTGATGAAAGGAGGGAGAGGGCTGAAGTACGCCAAGCAACTTGCAAACACCAGGTTACCAGATACTACAACCAGAGGGTTAAACACCGATCTTTTTTGCCAGAAGACCTAGTCCTACGAAAAGTCACCTTGTCCACAAAGAAACCAAATACAGGGAAACTCGGTCCTACTTGGGAAGGCCCTTAAAAGGTTATCAAAATATCCAGACCAAGAACTTATTGGCTGGAAGACGTGAATGGGAAGGCACTCCCTCACCCTTGGAACGCCGAACATTTAAAAAAATATTATCAATAAGTCCGCTGGTCGCCATGAATACAAGGTCACCTAAATTGTATACCGGTTCTTTTAAAGCACCTCCACATATACTTTGGATTCTTTGTGATAAATCACCAATTTAAGAATAAAATTTCATGTGATTTTCATACTATATCGCCATTTGTTTGTCGCCATTATGAAGATCGCCAATTCGTTACAAAACGACAGAGGCATCTTGATCGTCGTTGAAGCATCTTGATCGCCATCGAGGATTTCACCATTGTGATTGCCATGTATGCCGCCAATATTAAGAATGCCCGTTCATTACGATATGATAAGGCATTTTGATCGCTGATACAGAGCGCCCACTTATTACATGGGGAATTTATTTTACCATCAGTTGATTATGATCGTCATGGTTATTGAAACAAGTCTCCCATTTAAGTTCGTCACTTAGTTTAAAGCATGATCGCCAATTGAGTTGCTCCTATTTATGCTCGCCAAAATGATTCTTATTTAAGTTCGCCCAAGCTGAGTTCACCTCACCTTATTCTTAAATATGTGATCGATAAACATACAAGGAAGAAGAAAACAAGAAACAAAAGTCTTCATTTCATTGAGAGAAAAGAGGTTACATGTCGCCATTACACACAAATTTTTTTTTACAAGTATTCAAGAAGGGGTAGATCGTTGTCGTCATGGTCACTTTCCTTGTTCTCCCCGTCCTTCTCTTCCTCGCCCACTTCATCCTCCTCGGAAAGCATGTTGTGATCAAAGCCCATGTCCTCTAAATCGATGGCGAGGTCGGGATGATGGCGACGAAATTGTCGCTTACAAAAATCGAATCCTTCCCCGAAATACTTAGAGGAAGCATCTTCGACTGCAACCAAGAAATCCAAAGAAGATTTGAATTCCTCCATGGCAGAATCATTGGCTTTAGCTAAAGCTTCCCATAGCTCTACCACCAGGAATCCCGACTTCTCCAACTTGTCGGCCAAAACATTCTTTTCTTCCTTCATTTTGGCCAGCTCATCGCCGCCCTACTACTCCCGAGCTCGGGCCTCGGCTAATTGTTGCTCTAGATTGCCATTCACTGCCTGAATGCGAGAAACCTTGCTCTCCAAGGAAGTAGCTCGTCCTAGTTGAAAAGAAGCATCTTCCCCTGTTTCCCAGCTCCGGACTGCCAGGGAAGAACCGAGCATAATTGCCTGTTACAAAAAAATCTTTTCAGGGCAACATAAACGACTTGAAGTATCCAAGGAAAAGTTCAACTCAGAACCAAGGTGGTACCTGACCGAGGACGTGGAAGAATCTGGTCGCCATCTGATCCAAGGTCAACTTCTCCACTTTTTCTCGGTCTGAAGGGGGAATCACCCCACACAATAGCTTCTCAGCCATCGAAGGGCTACCAATGATGGAGGCCTCGAGTCCCAAGACGGTACCAAGATTAGGCGACCCGATTGCATCGGGCCTTGGAACAGGGATGTCCGTTGATTGAGTCACCTGGATGCCTTTCCTTTCTCCTTTACCTCGGGCGATGTGGCAGTTTCCGTTCCCTTGGAGCAATTAGCAAGCCTGCTTTTCTTCTTCGGCGAGCTAGCGAAGTCCTCTTGAGGGCTCTTCTCGCCAATGACTACCCCCTTCGCTGGGGCGGGTCTAGTTGCCGAGTTGGTACCCTTGAACTTTTCAGCCTTTTCACCGAGCTTTTTAAAACTAATTCTCTTCAACATGGTTGCAAAAGAAATGCATATATCAGAAACAAAAGTTTGAATGTTAAGAATGGACAAGAGACAATACCATCCGATTTAAGCTCGGAAGGTAACCCTGAATCCGACCTGGATTCCGATGTGGAGTCCGAGCTTGAGATCAAAACGTTCGGTAAGGAATCTATAATAGGATCTCGGATTTCCCCCAACAATCTTAGCAAAGTCAATTAAGGAATATGAGGTAGGACCCTTTTTAGTTCCGTCCTAACGACTCCTAAGTATTC
>BRYF01000027.1:10818586-10821086 GCA_030159135.1 Actinidia polygama | reverse complement strand
ATTTTAAAGATTTTTAACTTTTATTTTTAAATAAGTAATTTTAACATAAATTCAACTATACCAAACATCTTTTTAAGTTTTTGTACTCTAAATTACCCTAAAGTTTATATATTGTTTACCTAGTTGAACCTAATACGGTAAGGCTCCAAATAATCGGCTCCAAATTATCGGCTCATAGATCAATCGGTCTCTATTCAGCAAAAAATATTTACGTGCTTCTAGATATATGGTCCTCCACTAAGAAAGAATCATGGTTACATCATTGCCAGTCAATTTCTTGCACTTTAAGTCAAATATCTATATAGTCTTTTCTGTTTATTTGCTATTTAATTGAATGATAGAAATGGGCTATATTGTCTCAAATTGACTCTTAATTGAACAACAGGTGGACGAAAGGTCACATTTGTATTTAACCTGAAGTGTAAAGTGTTAACTAAAATAAATAAAAGTGAATGATATAAAGTAAAAATTAAGTGAAAGTATAAGGGTAAAGTGTAATTTTTTCAAACTTAACATACCCAACATGTTATGAAATTATTATGGTGGATATTCATATTTTCTATTAATATGGTTATTCATATTCATAACCCTTCTTCTCCTTTTACCCATGTCTCTTCAACCTTCTCATTTATCTTTCATAATGTATAATTATGTATAGATTTAACCTCCTAAAGAGGAAGTAAAATTAGAAAAACTTCTAAAAGAAATTATGATTTTTAGTCAACTGAAGAAGACAAATTCATATTATTTTTTTGTCGCCTTAAGACGATAAATTTATATATTTTCTTCTGTCTTCCGAAGAAGACAAATATATATTATATTACCTTAGTCTCCTGACGAGGCACTATTTATGACGAATATTTTATACATTTTCATGCTTCAAATATGCTCATGCAGCAGCAATACCGGTAGCGCGTTTTTAAAAAATATTTTGAATTGATAATAAAATGGTTGCTGAACAAAATAATAAACTTTTGATGAAAAATCATCAAACACGATCAACTGGTTCGGAGCCATTCCATGAAATAAATGCTACATTATTTGATTATTAAAGTCATGGCAGTGAATGTGGTCATAATCTTAATAACTATAGATATCAAGGTGACCATAATAGCTCAAATTTTAAGAAGATCAAAACTAATGAGATGTACGGAAAGGAAAAAGATTTGCAAAACAAGCCTTTTAAAAATGCAAAAAATGACTATTATTAGATGTGGCAATAAAGGTCATTGGTCACGTATCTGTCGTACGTCTAAACATCTTGATGACCTTTACCAAGCGATGTTGAAAGAAAAAGGTGCAGAAACAAATTTTGTAAATATCATAATCCGCTGAATGTTACGCACCTTGATGCTTTTGATTTCTTTGAAAATATTGATGGAAAAATTAATAATATGATTGGCAATGAAAATATCAATATTGGTTAATATTATTGTAATAAATATCTTGTAATAGCCCGATCAGTAAATTAATTTTTTCTTATTATAGTAAGGATAAAAATTTAATTTCACCGGTAGCAATTTAAAAATTTTTGAAATTTTTACGATAACAAAAATTATACCCGAATGAGATTTTTTTGTAAGATTGAACAAAAATTAGAACACGTGTCAAACGATTAAAGCGAGAGAATGTGGCGCCATGAGGGCCAGATGAATTGGGTGACTCACACATGAGCCATACTTTGATCCATGCCTCAACCCATACTTTAGCCAATTACTCCACCTACCCAACCCCTCAAGTCAACACACACACACACACAAGTCTTGTCCCCCTGCAAAATTGATGAGGACTTTCACGTGCAAGAGAAGCGAGAAAGAGAGATAGAGAAAGAGAAAGAAGGAAAGAAAAGAGAGAGGAAGAGGAAGAGGAAGAGGAAGAGGAAGAGAAACAAGAAGAAGAAGAAGAAGAAGAAGAAGAAAAATAGAGATAGAGCGAAAATAAGCTCCGTTCGAGGTAATCCTTTTTCGAGTTTTTTGATTTTGTAATTTTTGTATACTTCAAAAAAAATATAAAATTATCTCATCTAGGATAAATATGTTATAGAATGGAATAAAGTTTGAAAATACGTCGAAAATAGGTCATGATAGAATTCAAATTCGATTAGAAGAAAAGTCTAGTTTTCGTGAAAATAACCCGTTAGTATTTTGGGGGCGTAACTCTCTCATACGACATCCGTTAGACTTTATTCGAGTTGCATATAAAAGATATTTCAAATATCTATAACTTTAATTTTATGTATTTTTCTTAATTTAGATGTTTAGTATCTCAAAACAGGCTTGAATTCAAGATATAAAATCTGTGTTTTCGTTAACATAATCCATCAGTATTTTGGGCATAACTCTCTTATGCGACATCCGTTTGACTCGATTCAAGTTTTATATGAAATATATTTTAAATACCTACAACTTTTATTTTAAGTATTTTTCTTAATTTAAAGATTTAATAGCCCAAATATTTTTTGGAATTCTAGCCAAAAAAAGAAAATACCCAACTCTATATT
>BRYF01000027.1:10806086-10808586 GCA_030159135.1 Actinidia polygama | reverse complement strand
TTGGGCAATTGTTGATTGTAGGTCATCATGTTCCTTCAATGAGTACTTTTCGGGCCCCGATTGGCTTGTGGCTATGGGTTCCCTTGACCTATTGAAAGAATTTGAAAGGTCCCAATATTGGTATCTATCTGCCAATTGTTCAAAACAATCTAGAGCTTCATCAGGATCTTTGTTTAAAAAGTCTCTGTTACACATCAGGTCAACGAATTAGCGATTCAACGGTGAAATGCTTTCGTAGAAAAATTTACAATCCGCCATATTTCGAATCCATGATGTGGAATGGATCTCAAGATTTTCTTGTATCGCTCCCAACTTTTTCCAAACAGCTTATTATCCTTGGCCGAAAAAATTTGAATAGCTTTTCTCAAAGCTATCTTTTTGTGCATAGGAAAGAATTTCTTGAAGAATTCTTCTTGTAAATCCGCCCATGTACCCAAAAATTGAGGTTTATGAGAGTTAAGCCAAACTTTAGCCTTCTCCTTCAAACAAAAAGGAAAGAGCTTCAAGCGGGCTATCTTCTCATTCTGTCCAAGCTCAAAAAGGTACCAACTAATTCCTCAAATTCCTTGACATGAAGATGAGCACTCTCATTCTCCATGCCGTAGAAAGTGGGGGAGGAGTTGAATTATGTTTGGTTTTACGACAAATGCCCGAGCCTGGACAGGTAAGACTATGCATGATTAAAAAACCATTACGGGTTGGGGTGAGATATTCTCACATACACCTCCTCGGAGTCTCTTTGGGAGGTTGTGGGATTTGCGGGTGTTCACCCCTTTGTCCCTCCATATCAGTAAAGAGGTGGTGTTCTTTCGGTTGGTCAATTCTAACAAGTCTCAATGTATGGTCACAGGACCAACCCGGCATGCATCAACCCAAAAGACTCTCCTATCCTACACAGATCACTAAGAACTAAAATAAACTATTTATTGAAAGAAATACTCACTATTCTTGTGATGAAATCACAAGGAATTCAACTTTCCACAGTTCCTCAGCAACGACGCTTGCTTGCCTCCTGAATGTAAATGTTTTCAAGCGTAGAAACCTGTGGCCAATGCAGCATAATACTCGAAATACCCGAGGTCAATTCTCCATAGGAACTAGTGATAAGCCGAATTGTGTATAATGAGTAAACGAATAATTGAATATTAAAGCTTGTAACAGAGATTTTTGGTTTTGGAATGAATGATTTCGTTCACACAACGGTTTTTTAACTATTAAATTAAAGGAGGCAAGGTCCAAAGGCTCGATTCCGATTAAACGTTGGTAGGCGGGTTTCTTCTCTCATATAACTCAACCACATCTCATTTTTATATGATATTGGTCAGAGGATTTGACTTTAAAATCATGTTTTCCATAGAAAGGGTGTTTGTGAATAGTAACAGATTTTGAGACATTTTATCGAACACTTAAGGGAAATAAGCATCACATGTACCAAGTCAAGCTTGTTGACATATGATCAAAGATATGTGCAACTCTAGTTAAGACCCAAAGAGTTTGCCCCTAAACATTCATAAACAAACAATTTAATCATTCGAGAGAAGTTAACCCACCAAACCTAGGTTAAAAATGGAATCTAACCATTGGACCTAGCCAAGAGGTTTAGCCAACCATTAATGGAGTAGAGTTCATCATTAATGGTGGATCTACCAAAGACAAGGTAACTATTAGTGTTAACTAAAACTACAAGAAATATAGAGCAAGGTAAGGAACCCAACAAGAATTTAAGAGTAAATTGAAGTACTTGAAATTAACAATGAAGAGTACTTATAACCATAAATGAACAAGTGAGAGTGAAAGAGTTGAATATCTGCCACATTGACAATACAAACCCACTTCTTCTTCTCTTTCTCTCTCCATAATAACTCCTCTCTCCAAAAGAGGGCTGAACCTAAAAACTTTGATACTTTGAAATCCTAGAAAAGTTGTTTAAATAGGTCCCCAAAAGGTTCTAATGAAATGACTAAAATACCCCCAAAAGTCATGTAGGAATTCTGGAATAGTTATGTTCGGCCTTTACTACCGGTAGGTATAAATCAACTACCGGTAGTAAATGTGTTCCTGGAGTTGCTTGGAGTGCTCGACCTACCGGTAGGATTAAATCGACTACCGGTAGTGAATTATTTACTTTTGTCTCTGGACTGCCTTGTCTACCGGTAGCACTGAATCAACTACCGATAGCGAATTAATCAACTTGGCCACCGGAATGCCCTGTCTACCAGTAGCGCTGAATCAACTACCGATAGGACCTGTGTGATTTTTCCCAGTCCTCAGTATTAAGTGCCCTTGGTTCTTTTAAGCATGTCTTTATCGCGACTCCCCAACATACACAACACGGCTAGAATGGCGTCTTTCACGCAGATGTTCCTACACAACTCTCAAAACAAACAATTATGAACACGATGAATTAAATCGAATACTTTAACCTATACAAGTATGCAAAACGAGGAAAATTGTATAAAATGCCATTCAATATTGTGTGCTAAACAGTATGAGTAAGCGA
>BRYF01000027.1:10798586-10803586 GCA_030159135.1 Actinidia polygama | reverse complement strand
CAAAGTCTTTGTGCTTTATTTCAATAACAGTTGTGGTGAAATTATTGTCTATAAGCACTACTTAAATAGAGAGATAAATTTATTATTTATATTTTGAATATATTTTCTTATTTGTTGGCAAACTCTCATCTATAGGCAATCTAAATACGTACAACTATTTTAATTATTAGGTGGGATGAGATTTGAATACTGTATAAATTAGTCTAAAGCCTAATATAAATTAGCTAATTCTCAGATTCTTGATACAAATACAATCTTAATATAATGGATTACTCTAAAGCCTCGTTTGGAATACTAATTTTTTTGGGTTTATGTAGCTGCTTTAGTTTTGATTTTTTTTGTTTTTAGTGATTTTTTTTTTATTGTTTGATCAAAAAAATTATATTTTTTCTAGTCCTCTTGATGAGAGGAGTCTGAATTATGAAAAATTTTCACTAAGATTTAAAAATAAGCGATTTTATGTGTTTTTTAAGTGAATTTTTTCTCAAATTATTTTAATTTTTTTACATTTTTAAAATTCTTCTCGTCAAGAGAAATCTAAAAAGTATTAAATTTTGATCATACGGTAAAAAAGTTCAATAAAATTAGCAAACAAATTAGGACATAAAAAAATATATAAACTCAAAAACTATTCCAAACAAGGCATGAAAGTAAAAATTGAGAACAAAACTAAAGTACTTCAGTTACTTTGCCAATATCATCAGATATTGTGGTGGCCACTATCATTGCTTGGTGGACAAAAACACACAACGTTTTTACAGTTTTAATTGAACATGGTCATTACAGCCATTGTCACAATGATGCTTTTTAGTCTCACTCGTTAAACAACATGTCATGCATGGGACTTATCAGTGGCATCCATCTGCTCATTCTTATTACTTTCCGTAAATTTAAAGTTTCACCAAGATTCATTTGATCCCTATATTTTTAATCTGATTCCAATGTAGTTATTCCGTTAATATTTATTAACAATTTGGATAGAAAAAAAGTATGTAAAAACTCAAATGGCCATTGCTAGGGATCAAAGTAAAATTTTGGTCAAACTACAGGGACCAATGGTGGCAAAATTAGCCTCTAAAAAAAGCTATGTGGACTTCATATACTCATTTTCTATTCAAATTCTTAATGGGAATTGATGAAGGGCCTATATTGGAACTTAATTGAAACTATAGGATCATAATTTTTTAAATTCAAATTGTAGTGATCAAAGTGAAACTTTGGTCAAATTGCAATGACCAATAATGAAATTTGCAATATCAATTTCTATAGGTTTAACTTATGTTTTCCTTTGGGTAGAAAGATGTATGAATTGAATGGAAAAAAGTAAAGAAAATGATAATAAGATAATGGAGTAGCAAAGCAAAAATATTTTGGTATTTTTCAATAATTTTTCTTTTCTTGGTGCATAAATCAATGATCCAAATATAGAAAATCTTGGTCATTGTAATTGGATGAATCATAAAAAGAAATTTTTAACCCATGACATCAAAGTTGGTGACCAATCACACATCACTTAAATCATGAATTAAATAAGATGTACATTTGCACAATAGAAATTAATTTTAAACCCATGACAAAAAAGTTAGTGACCAATCACGTAGTACTTAGATTATAATGAAAAAACAAGTTGTTACGCTTGTGGAATTAGAGTAGAACGAGAATTCAAGTAGAAGATCTGTATTTTTTGTAAAGTTACAAATTCTATTTTCATTAGGTCGTGTTTTGTCGTACTTGTATTTTTTGTAAAGTTACAAATTCTATTTTCATTAGGTCATGTTTTATCGTACTTATTTATTTTATTTGAGTAGTAAATTCCTTTGTGACGACACATCCTATTGAATTAGATATGTTTGTTCCTATATGTATAAGGAAAAATATCTCGATATAGATTATTGAATCAATTTCATAACAATTTAAGCTTTTGAATGGGAATTTAACATATCAAATCTCAACATGAAAAAAAATACACTAAAAAATAATTGTAAAAGAAAAAGTAATTCAATAACCAGCTATACAATATTCACCATGATAAACAAGATACAAGATAATTTAGAACCACCTACTATACTAAATGGTCTATACATACCCACATATATTAAATAGGAAAAATTATAGATTAGTGGTATGAAGAAGGAAGAAGGTTTAATATCAATTCAGTGGTCTGATCGAAAATAATTTCGTTAGAGGTGGTGAGTTGTAAATAATATCAAATACATTGTAAGTTGTATGATTTTATCTATGAACCACTTAAATGATGTCATTTTGAAGTCTATATAAAAACTGGGGCATGTAGGACTTGCACCATACTTCTTCATTCGTTCGTACCCTAGCCACCTCTCTCTCTCTCTCTCTAACGCACAATTGACTCTATAGCCACCGTCGGCCTCGCCGCGAACACCTCTACGATCCCTGTCTCCAACTTCTACTTTCTCTCTCTATCACCACCTATGCAAGAATTCACATGCCCAATGGTACTCAAACTTTGAGGCATAACATAATTAGTCCAACAAACACAATTTAATGGTTACGGGAATGCAAGTCTGGGATACCTAGAGTGCAAGTCATGTGTTCCTTGGGTCCAAGTCAAATATGCATGGCGTGCAACTTAGATATGTCTAAGACCAACTCAACTCACATGGGCCAAATACTAAGTCCTACAACCCCACAACCCCATCTAAGGATTCACATGCCCAATAGTATCCGAACTTGAATCCCCAATGGCAGGGGGTCTTTTCAACAGGATCAGTTGGTGTGTACATTTTCAACTTCTAGAAAGTTGGTCACTTCAAAGCCTACAACCATTTGTAAGGGTTCATATGCCTAATAGTACTAAAACTTTGAGCGATAACATAATTAGTTAAACAAACATAATTTAATGGTTATAGGGGGTGCAAGTCAGACATGTCTAGGGTGCAATCATGTGTGTCTTGGGTAAAAGTCGAATATGTCTTTTGGTCCAAGTTGCATATGCCTAAGACCAATGGGCATTGCTCATAAACTCTACCGGTTAAAAGTGTCATATTGCTCTGCTCCTGGAAGACTACAAAAGTGTTCAACGGTTAAACTGCCTCCATGGACCTACTGATTAAACTCAACTGGTTGAAACCAGAGCAACAACGCATGCCTAGGTGCAAGTTGGATATGTTGTTGGTGCAAGTTAGATATGCCTAAGACCATGTTACAGGGGCCAAACAAAGGGACTGTATAGGTGGATTGATATTGATCTGTGAGCCTTAGAAGCGAGAAAGAGTGGAAGTCGAAGACGGGGCTCATAAAGATGTTCGTGGCAGCTATAAAGTCAATCGCGCGTGAGCTTTGTTGGAGATATATATACTAAAAACCATTTTTATTATGGAACTTAGTATAATTTTATTTATTAATAAGCTTTGTTATTCTTTTTTTAATAAAAAATTATGTGGGCAATGTTTGTAGCATAATATTTATATTTTGGTTGTGTGTCTTTTATTTTACATAATAGTTAATTAGGTTTGTATAGTTGGCTTTCACATGAAAGATATAATAATTGGTTCTTGTGGAATATAAGTTTTTAGTTCACATTCTTAGATGAAATTAAACAACCATCAGAAGAACTGTAGCACATTTTATTAAGTTTGTCTTTACTACGGAAAATTGTATAGTTTTGACTCATTGTGTTAGTATACTTTGTGTGTATTGAACGAGACTACTTAAGGGATATTATTTTTATACTGACTTTATAAGACATTTAGTACCCCATGGTTATTATGGGTTCTTATGCTCTTAATCTCGAAATAATTATTAGATAAATAACTTAGGTTGTGTTTGGTTAGTTGAAATGAATTTTCTAATGAATGGAATGGAATAATGTATGTATATTCATTCTCATTATGTAAGGAATGAGGATAAAATGTACATTTTTTTATTACTATAGTTTAATGGTCATTCATGTGCTTTAGTGAATGGTTATTCAAAATGGAATGACTATTTCATTACTTTTTGAGTAACCGAACACTGAAATGATTACTCCAATAGAATGACCATTCCATCCAACCAAACATAGCCTTAGTAAATCGGATGGTCGCATTACGTGTAGGGTAAATATTAATTATTAACAGAATTTGTGTTAATTTAGGGATTGATACGTCCTTTGAGGAGCTTATAAGTTTTGATTGCTTATAAGTTTTGATTGTGTTAAATCCTACAAGTAGATTTTATATTCGACATATCAAATCAGTTAAGTGGAAAGTCCTATTTTTTTTTGAATATGTCGATTAATTATAATTTTTAGTAATTATTTTATTCTATGAGAATGTACAATCTTAACGCGGAGAGATTAATAAGCATTTAATCATATGGAGTTCGAAATATAATTTTGAGATAAGGGCAGAAGTACAATTTTAGTTCTATAGTGATATGATTTATAATTTATGAAAAATAAGAATTTAATTCAGGTTGAATTAGGTTTTCATATTTTCATAGGAAGTCTAATCCTTATTGACTCCTTGAGATTTTTATCGTAGCCTATATATATGTGTGTATCCGCATCTCTCTAAGGTTACACACTCAGATATTATATATATATATATATATATATATATATACATATTAATATAATTTTGTACAAAGAGAGCAAATTAGATCACATATTAAAGCCCACACTCTATTTGTCATGACTCGACTTATTTACACACATGAGTCTACCTTTATCACAAGTGTTATCGTGATCGGCCAGTGAGAACTACTCACTAAGGCCTATTACTCAACTAGTTTATGAATATATAGATAGATAGATAGATAGATAGATAGATAGAGATAGAGATAGATAGATAGATAGATAGATAGATAGATATAGAGAGAGAGCTGACGTGTATAGAAAAATATACAATATCATTACATCCTTCCTTTATATAAATATTTACAATTACGGTTCTGGCATAAATATCCGGTACAACCGTCAACAAAACTATACAAGTTCAAAAAAACTAACATTCCTATGCTAAGCGCGCATATGGCCTATGTCA
>BRYF01000027.1:10768586-10773586 GCA_030159135.1 Actinidia polygama | reverse complement strand
ATACTCAGTACATCTACAAATCTTCACGAAATCTCATGAATTTATATCAGAAGCCTATGCACCATAAAATAATACTCATCATCGACCACACGTTTCATACAACTGAATTTTTCAATACCACATTATTCAGCATCGATAGGCTATTTCATTTCCTCTAGTCATTTAATTAAAATCACAATCCATCTCTACAATAAAATGAAACTCAACCATATGTTATTGAATAAGCTCATCTACACATTAAAGATTCGAACTTTTAGATTTGCATGGTCCAAAACTCTTTCACTTAAAATCGTTCTACCTCCTAACCATCTATGCTCAAGAAACCACAATAGGTTTACCAATAATACAAAATTAAATACATAACACCATTTATTTTTTATTTATATATATATTTTTAATTATTACTCCATATGATCAACTTAAATTCTCACAATTCTGACGTATATATCCGTCTTCTGTCGATGTATTCTTAATTCTTTCAATGATACAAATAGAATACCCAAATTCACTTCCTCTCTTTTAAAGATTATATACATGAGTCACACGGTTAGCTCAATAACTTGGGTCATCAGAAATAAGGATGGAATTAGAAAACTAAACTAGATATCTAAATTGAAATTGCATTGGCCAAATGCACTTTAACACAAACATCCAAGATCAGTCACCCAACAAAGTTTTAGAAAATGAATAAAGATAGTCAACGGATCACTCTCTTACTACGATGATCGACAACCAAATAAATCTCAACAACTAACCATATATATGGATAATCAAAATCTCAATCCAATCAACGGAATAAGAGTTAATAACGTACACTTTTTAAAAAAGTGAGGCTTAAATTATATCGTGTACTCTCGATATTATGATAGATATTCATCAATATTCTCCACTTCTCACATCACTATGATAATAATATATAAAATAAGATGAACGCAAACATGCCCCACTACCCCTTCCCAATCTATAATCATCTCACCAACTATAACTTAAACAACCTCATTGAGAATCAAAACTACACACTGCCTAGGTCCACTGCAAATACCAACCACCAATAAGTCTATACGACTCAGAATATAAATCAGATATAACATTAATTCAATAACAAAAATTTAGCCCCACTATGCACAATCTTTGCATGACAACATGAATATCAGCCACAATTGCTAACTATATTACGCCACAAAAGCAATGTATTGTCCCATAGGACCATGTAATTCATCGCCACTAAGACCCATGAAATGTATCAATATAATCACAATATTTAAGTAATACATGTTCAAAATCAATTATGAATTAGTACACCCACTATATGATTTCTCACATTCCTTAACAACCTAACTAACTCCGACAACACCCTATGGTTCACTACAATCCTAGACACCAACTCCACATCATAGTCTCATTTATATACATTGGTTTAAATCATAGCCCTGATACCAAGCTGTTACACCCCTAACCTAATTAGACATAATTAATGCTACATTAGGCAGAATGTGATTGCATAGGCCATCATACTTGCGAACGACACCTAATATTCACCTCGTACTCAATAAATAAAGAGTACACCATTACCATTCACTTATAATTAAAACCAAACCATAAGTTATACAGATGTATATATACATCAATAACTTGTTTTAATAGAAATCATAATCTGATTATATAACCAACTTGAAACCTCTACCAAAATACCTACATGGTTTAAGACAACACAAGGGCAATAACTATCCCAAGCACTGTCAATAACATCTAACCATGACCAGGAAAGTCACCACATCTAGGACTGCGACCACAATGAACTAGACAACTACCTATATCACATCATCAGCCAAAATAATTTGTATGGGTGTGTGCTAATAATCAACATGCTCACAATAGATAATTAAACTCATAAGGAATGATAAAGGAATGTCATATATCATAGATATCCAGCAACATCCACCATAAATGTGTAGAAATAGAATACAGTAATGCAATGATGCAACACCCACATGTGCGTGCAAGTTTAGATAACATTGGCCTAATGATTGATGGCTCGTTATCAAGGAATGCCCTTACTGGTCACATCCCTAAAAGATTAACCCCCGCTCGATTAATCTTTAGGTTAGCCCTACATCAGCATAACCTTTCTCCCGTGCAACGCCAAGCATACAACATGCAATGCCACCTCATATGTATATCATCATCAATATATGTCAAGTCACCTCATATGAATATCATCATAGATATAATCACCATTATTAATCATATATCACCTCATAGATGTAATCACCATCATTAATCATATAAGAGATCATCATTTAATAGCAATCAATAAGCTATTCAATTCAATATGAATAAGATCATCTATATCCCCACCTGTTACCGCACTTATACCTCGTTTTAAGTTGTCTTAAAGGCTCTCTCTCTTACTTAGCTCTTTGAGGATCACCACTTATCATAGAATAACTGTATTTCATTTCGGCTCCGCTTTGGAACCTAACAAAAATTAAATATTATCACTGATAATGAAATAATTCACAATAATGAATTCAATCCTATAACTTTATAATTAAGTCAATGGATTCTCATTAAATCTTAGTAGTCATAACCTATTAAAATTTCAAGACGATCAGACAAGTTTTCACCGTTCATCATCACTAAACACGTTCATTATCACTACATATCACCGTTTAATATAATACATCGTTCTACATTTAGAATTAATCTAAATTGACCCTATAATTAGATCCAAAATACTAAAAAACATAGAAAATGACTATTCCCATGACTAAAACTCATTCGATTGACCAATTTTTAATTAGGGTGCATGATGATTTCATATGCACAACTACACTGAATAATTTCCTTCCAAACAGCCATTGAAGCTTCTCTGAAGCTCTGAAATAGCCATTAAAGCTTCACTGAAGCTCTGAAATGCTCTATTTATGTTAATTTTTCTCCTTTCTCAAATTTCATAAGCATTTCTACCAACTAAAGACTCTAAATTTCAATCCATATTTAACAAATTCCTAATACATCTCAATCAAAATCAATAAATTTAAAAGGAGAGTTTGCTTGAAAATAGAGATCCATCTTCTTCTCTTCCCACTCCCTCTCTCTCGGTCTCTTCTCTCCTTCTCTGTTTTTTAGAGCTATATAGATATATAGATATATACACGCACATAGCATGAGAATAGAAAGGCGACAAGTGTCTGTTGACACACCCATTTTTTTTTTCAAAACTACACTTCTTTCTTTTAACTTTTAAGTAATTATATTATCTCCTCTTAACTTAATATCTTGTTTAATTTTATTTCAAAAATTTTGAATCTGTCAATTTAACCCCACACTTACACCAGAACTTACATAAAATTAATTCATTAACCGCTAAATGAAGAAATGGGTCTCACAGCGGATCATTTATCTCGCCTCCCTTTTGAGCACCCTACAGAAGATGACTCTCCTATTTGTAAGACTTTCCCGATGAACAACTTATGTCTTGCAATGCCGTGAATCAAGCCTTAACACTGTGGTACGCCGATGTGGCCAACTATTTGGCCACAAATGCAATCCCTTCTCATTGGTCCTCATTGGACAAGAGGCGATTTTTTTGGCTAGTGAGACATTTTTTTGGGATGAGCCTTACTTGTTTAAATATTGTTCGGATCAAGTTGTGAGGTAATGTGTGCCGGATGATGAATTCTAAAGTGTAATGGGATTTAGTCATTCTCATGCTTGTGGGCGCCACTTTTCATCGAAGAAAACAGTGTCCAAAATTTTACTAAGTGGACTTTACTGGCCTATAATTTTTAAAGATGTTCATTTTTTTTGTGTGGCTTTTGATAGATGTCAAAGGCTAGGGAGCCTTACTAGGAAACATATGATGCCCCTTAATCTTATTCTTATTATGGAAGTTTTTGATTGTTGGGGCATTGACTTCGTGGGACCATTTTCTAGTTATTTTGGGTTTCTCTACATTTTAGTGGCCATTGATTATGTTTCAAAGTGGGTAGAGGCTATCCCAGCACGGACCAATGACTATCAAGTTGTGGTTAAATTTTTAAAAGAATATATTTTTTTCCGGTTCGGTATATCTCGAGCCATCATAAGTGATGGTGGCTCCCACTTTTGTAATAAGCCAAAAGAGGTATTGTTCACAAGGTTGGCTTGCCATACCATCCTCAAACTCAAGGCCAAGTCGATTTAGCCAATCGAGAAATCAAGACCATCTTAGAAAAGACGGTTAATTTGTCTCGAAAGAATTGGTCTTTGGCCTAATTGATGCTTTGTCCTATCGAACAACTTACAAAACCATTCTCGGTGCCTCTTTGTACCATCTAGTGTATGGGAAAGCATGTCACCTCCCGGTTGAGATAGAAGAACACAAGAAGTATTAGGCAATTCGACAATATAATGAGGATTTGGGTGAAGCCGGCAACCATCGTAAGTTACAACTGAGTGAACTTGATGAAATAAGAAATGATACATATGAAACACAAAAATTTCAAAGGCTAAGATGAAAGCCCATCATGACCAACACATTCTACGTAAAACTTTTCATGTTGATCAAAAGGTTCTTCTCTACAATTCCCGGTTACATCTCTTTCCCGAAAAATTGAGAAGTAAATGGTCCACCCCCTATCAAATCAGGGAAAGTTTTCCCTATGGTACTATTGTAGTACAAAATCTTAACAAGGACACGCCTTTCAAGGTAAATCGGTAAAGGTTAAAGCCCTATTTTGATCTTTTCTGTGGTGAGTTGATTTCGTGGATCTCATTGATCCACCCATCATGGTTTGAAGATGATTAAAAACCATGTTTTTGTCCTCCGATGTTTTTGTTCAACCATATTCCCCCCCAGGTTTCTGTCCTTGGTTTTAACCTAGGTTTTGTTGCTTTGAGGACAATGCAACCTCTTAGTTAAGGGGTGGGCGAGCTTGTTTCGAGCTCTTTCTTCGTAATTTTGGTAGGTTTATGTTTGTATAATTGTATTCCTTTAGTTCGGACTTGTTATTTTT
>BRYF01000027.1:10756086-10763586 GCA_030159135.1 Actinidia polygama | reverse complement strand
GTTTGACTAAAGCAGCGAGGAAATGGATGAAGCACAGGAGGGAGATCTTCCCCTATGGATTATTCACATGATAGGGTGCCCAAATCACCCTAATCTTGATAATAGGATCCGGAGGAGATCCGCATGATCAAACAAATGAACTAGGTTTTATCGGTCCAAACAAGTGCTAAGAAGCTAAGGCAAACAATGTCCAAACTAGGAAGCATCACGTTTACCAAAGCCGACCCCCTAGTTGTTCAACTCAAAATCAACAATTATGACGTGAAGATGATCTTGGTGGATATAGGAAGTTTTGTTGAGGTGATGTATTATGACCTATTTAAACAACTTAAATTGCCGAAATCAGACCTAAAACCTACTCGAGCCCCCTGGTCGGTTTTAATGCTCAGTCTCATTGGCCTTTGGGAACCGTAACTTTCAAAACCTGAGCTAGTTCTCAAGAGTTGGTGATAGAGTTCATTGTCTTAGATATTCCCTCCCCATATAATGCAATCATTGGCCAATATTGGTTGCATAGGATGAAGGGAGTAGCTTCCCTATTGCACCAAGTCATCAAATTCACCACCCCCAGGGTGAAGAGACCCTTTATGGAGATCAGGTGGTAGCCAAACAATGCTACCTTACTACGATCTCCACTTAGGGGGCCATGAAAGAGTTGCAATTGATCGAGGAAGAGCGCGAGGCTTTGAAGGACGTTAGAAGAAACCCTGAGGCTAAGATCGTTGAAGACCTGATATGCTATGAATTGGATGAGCCAAGCTCGGATCGTTTCTTTCTCATCAATGCAAACCTAAAGGAACGAAAGAGAACCGAGCTCATCCAGTTCCTTACAATCAATATTGAGGTCTTTGCATGGACACCTTATGAGATGCCTGGGATATACCCAAATTTCATCAAACACGAACTGAATGTCTTCCTCGACGCCTGACCGATGAAACAATGAGGAAGAAGATCCGTAACTGAGCATGTGGATGTTGTGATTGAAGAAGTGGAAAAATTAAAAGAGATAGATGCAAAATGGAAGTTCTTTACCCGAGCTGGTTGTTAAATATAGTCGTGGTAAAGAAAAAGACTAGCAAGTGGAGAGTATGCGTTGACTTCAAAAGCGTTAATCGGGCTTGTCCGAAAGATTGCTTTCCTTTGCCAAATATTGATCAACTGATAAACTCTACTTTGGGTCACGTTCGGATGAGTTTCTTGGACGCATACCGAGGTTATCACCAAATAGCCATGCACGAACCTGACTAAGAGAAAACTACATTCATCACCCCCTTGAGGCGTGTTCTGCTACAAGGTTATGCCCTTCGGGATGAAAAATGCTAGAGTTACATATCAGAGGATGATCACAAAAATGTTTGAGCCAATCATGGATAAAATCATGAATGGATACATCGATAATATGGTAATCAAGAGCAAAAGAGAGGCAGACCATGTCAGGGATCTAGCCAAAGTATTCGCGATACTAAGAAAACACAAGCTAAGATTAAACGCAGCGAAATGCGCTTTCGGGGTGATCTCGAAAAAATTCTTGAGGCAAATCTAGAATAAATCATGCAATCAACAATCTCATCATCCCGAGGACTGCAAAGGAGGTTCAAAAATTGACCGGAATGGCAACAACGCTCAACTGATTCATCAGTAAGTCCTTTGATAAATGCCATCCATTTTTTCAACTCCTTCACAAAAATGCAAAGTTTTTATGAAATAAAGAGTGTGAGCTCGCACTCCAATAGTTCAAGAAATATTTTACTGAATCGCCGTGTCTTTCCACTCCGGATGAGGGAGAGTTTCTATACGTCTACCTCGTTGTCTCTAAACCTGCTGCTAGCTCGATACTTCTAAGAGAGGTAGATGGAGAACAATGCTCAATCTACTTTGTTAGCAAGATGTTTACGGATTGCCAAATAAGATACCCGCCACTAGAGAAGCTCTCTTTGGCCCTAGTTTTAACCTCGCGGAAACTCATGCATTACTTTCAAGAACATCCCATTGCTGTTTATATAAATTTTTTGCTCAAAAATATTTTATCAAAAGCAGACTTGATCGACCAACTCTCCAAATGGGCCGTCGAACTCAGATAATCAGATATAAAATTTTTGCCAAGGGCAGTAATAAAAGAACAAGTCTTGGCCAATTTTGTGGCTGAGTTCTCGCTCCCGACCTATGAGTCCAAAGCAAGGTTACCTTGTGTCTGCACACATAGAAGAGGAGAGCTCAGAGACAAGATCCTCAAGGATTCAATCAGTCCCTGTGGATCACGAGGTTATTAGAAAACCACTCCAAACTACAGAAACAATCGATGGCAAGACCTCTAAAGCTCCAGAGGTTATTGTAGATCCACCTCAGATCGATCCCAGCTCGGCGTGGAAAATGTTTATCAATGGAACGAGAAATAGTCAGGGAGCAGGGGCATGAGTAGTTTTAAAAAGATTGAAAAGAGCAATTTCGAAATATTGCCTCAAGCTGAACTTCTCTGCGACAAACAATGAAACTGAATACAAAGCCTTCATTGCGGGACTTCGGTCTTCCAGTAAACTATAGGTCCCAAAGCTCCATATATTCAGTGACTTAAAACTGGTCAACACTGAGCTGAGGCCGAGTTGGATGGATCCAATTGTGAATTTTATGTGACATGATAAGCTTCCAGAAGACAAGAGAGAGGCACAAATTCTTTATAAAGGCAGTACGGTTCTAGATCTCCCCCACTGGGGACTTGTACAAAAGATCGTATCTAGGACCGTACCTACTTTGCGTCCACCCAAGCCTAGTCAAAGATGTACTTTTTGAAATTCACGAAGGCACTTGTGGACTGCACTGAGGGGTAGATCATTGGCTCACTGAACCCTGACTTAGGGATACTGGTGGCCATACATGAAAAAAGATGCCCAAGTTTATGTCTGCAAGTGTACCAAGTTTCAACTCTTCTCCCCCTGATTCATCAACTAGCAAGGGACTTGACCCATCTCACCAGTCCATGGCCCTTTGCCCAATGAAGAATGGACATCGGGGGGGTCCTGCCTTGATCTATGTGAGAACAAAAAATTTTTGTTGCCGACAACAGACTACTTCACAAACTGGATGGAGGCCAAACAACTAGCCTATATTAGGGAGACGGATGTAATTAGATTCATTCGTAAAAACATTCTATCCAGATTTGGCATTCCTAGGGCATTTTTATTAGATAATGGAACTTAGGTCATAGGCAAAAAAGTTAAAGACTTATTGGAGCAATTAAAGATCAAGTTCTACAACTTAACACTAAGCTACCCACAGTGCAACAAGAAAGCCAAGGCAACAAAGGAAACAATTATGAACAGGATCAAGAAGAGGTTATAAAAAGCCAAAGGCAAATGGATCGAGAAACTACTAAATGTTTTGTGGGCTTATCGAACTCCATCGTGGAAAGCAACAAACGAAACGCCTTAAGCTTTGGCTTTCAGATTAGAAGCTGTAATCTTGATGGAGGTCCGTTTGCTCACAATAAAGACTGAGGCGTATGACGTTAGTCACAACGAGAAAGTCTTAGCTTGGGACCTCGATCTCGCCGACGAACGAAGAAAAAATGCACTGATACGAATGGAAAACTACCAGAATCAATTAGCCAAGACATACAACCAGACGGTCCAACACGTATTATTTTCTATTGGAGATCTCGTTATGAAAAAGTTGTTAGAAATACTAAGGACCCGACGGACGGGAAGCTCGTCTCAAATTGGGAAGGACCATACAAGATAGTTAAATTCGCCGACAAAGGCACTTACTACCTCTAAGACCCCGAGGGCAAACAAGCTCCGAGACCTTCTACCTCTAACAATCTAAGAAAATACTATCAGTAAAATATAATTTTCCTAATCGAGCTGGTATTTATATCAAATACATTTGTAAAAAGCTTTTACATAAAGATTATGTTTTCCATTATCATCAAAATTAAATATTTTCCATAATTCTACAAAAAACCACTCGTTCAATTTTTTTTTCAATGTAGTCTTTCTCAAAAATGATCTATGTTTGGAAAGAACTCCCCACTTGCTTAAGCAAGAACTTAAGATGTCCTAAAAAATACCGGTAAGACCATAGAACCGCTCAGGCATTTGGCCTGAGCATTACAAGGCAAGGTCAAAGAAAAGTATTAAACGTTATGAGCATGCCAAAATACAGCAGATTCTCACTAAGGCATGATCTAACTTGTCCAAACGAGTTATGCCAAGTATGAAAAAGAACCCTCTCTTATAACTTGGTAGAGCAGATGCAGCATTAGGGAAGAACTAGATGAACTCTATGCGGTGTGCCTAAGTATAGCAAGAAGTTCAAGGAAGAGTTAGTTGAGCTTTATGCGAATTCTGAGCTCTATCCTGTGAATCTTGCCTAAGTATACTTTCCAAAAATATTTTTTTAAGGAAAGAGTTAGCCGAACTCTATGCAAGTTCCGAGTTCTATCTCACGAGGGTTTTCTAAGTATACTTAGCAAAACTTTCAAGGAAGAACTAGCCGAACTCTATGTGAGTTCCGAGCTGTCCTGTAAATCATGTCCAAGTATACTTACCAGAAATAAATTCTAGGGAAGAGTCGTCCGAACTCAGTGCGAGTTCCGAGCTCTACCCCTCGAGGATTTCCTAAGTACACTTGGCAAAAAAATTTAAAAAAAAGTTAGTTGATCTCTGTGCAAGCTTCGAGCTTTGCCCTATAAAACTTGCCTAAGTATACTTGGGCAATGTATAGAAGTGAAAACGTTTAAATAGAAAGTAAGATGCAAACAAGGTCCAAAAAGAAATTTCATTCATTATAGAAAATTATTCAAAGTGTAGAATTTTTTAAAATACAGAATTGTCCAAGCTAGATGCTTGGGAGAGGTGACCGAGCTCTTTCAAGCAAGAAAGCAAGCCCTCCTAGAAGACGTCTGAGCTTTGTTGGGTAGTCTTTATGGATAGTTGCCTCAAGATAATGGATATTACCGACTGGAAATGAAGTCATCGAGATGATATCCATGATTTGACTTTGACCTACGAAGTAGATGTTGCACGACAATATTCTATGACACTAGCAGGACTATACTTACAGAGCATTTGCTGCTCGCAGCAGATTATTTATCAACTACGGGAGAGTTTGTTGCCTTGAATGGTGGATCGTTCTTCATAGGGCATAAAAGTTTGGATACATAAAAAATTATCAAAAGTTTCTCCCAAGCTAAAGCTCAGAGAGGTGAAAGTTTGCGTTGAGCTCGGCTAGCTCTTCCCTAATGTTGTAGCTGCTCGACCAAATAGTGAGAAGGGTCTCTTTGCACTCCATATCCTAGAGACGGAGATAAATTAGTCAGAATGAGCTCAAACAGATAATTGGGACGAGCATCTTGGAGTAGAGTCATACAAACTCGTCATAAGAACCGAGCTTTGGCCCACTAAGTCTACCTACTATATTCTAAAGAGACAGCTATCAAACCCTTCTACTGCCTCGAACCTACCTCAACAACATAAGGATCTTGGGGACAAAACCTTAAGGCCAATGATTTCAAATGACATCCTGGACCTTCTCATCAAGGGAAATGGGCTAAGGACGACCCTATCCAAACAACGAGAAAGAATAAATTCGGAGGGGATTGACCATGCAAAAATTGAAGGACAGTCGCCAGCAATCTAACGACGGCAACAACTAAAGGAGATGCGCTTTCTCTCTAAGGAACACTCCCACAGGCTTTTAAAAAAAGTAAGCTTAAAAAAAAGTTTGGCTTTTAAGTATTACCAAACGGAGCCTTAGCACTCGAACGCCTCTGCTAGCATTCGAACCCTAAGGCTAATTTTTCTCTTTTCTTCTATTAGTGTTTGAACGCCCTAAATCCCTTTTTAATTAGCATTCGAACGCCTAGGCCAAACTTTTAGCTTTTCTTCTTAGCGTTTGAACGCCTCTGCCAGCGTTCGAACACTCATTGTTCACTAGAGATGGCAATTTGACCCAAACCTGACGGGACTTGCCCCGCCCTCCCCGCTCCTAATAGGACGGGTTTGGGGTCTTAATAAACGGGGGCGAGGTGGGGGTGGGAAAAAAATCACAACCCAATTAATAATTAGGGGGTTCGGGTTTTGTCCCCCACCTCGAACCCACCCCGATTACCCCGATTATGTGTAAAAAGTCAAAATTATCCCTATTTTTTAGAAATATACCGTAATATCCTTACTATCTATTATATATATATCAATAATTATATATAAAATATATATATATAATTAAAAAAATTACTAATCAAGGCAAGGCGGGGCGTGGCAGGGCGTGGCGGGGAGGGGGTGGGGGGGAAAATTCCCGACCCGTCATGGGTTTGGAACCGGGGGGAGAATTTTCTTAATCGGGGCAGGGGGTGGGGGAGGACGAACCCGCCCTGTTGCCATCCTTACTATTCACCCAGTAAACTTTTAACTTTTTGACTACCTTAGAGATTGATTAAGCAAATGCTCATTATAAATAACATTGTAGTCCTTTAAGTCTTCTTTCCAAAGCTTCAAAAATCAGCTCAATTGAACATCGAAGTAAAAAGTTATGGTCAAATTACCAAGACAGGTTTTTCAAGAAAAATTCTTAAATTTGCCTTGGCGTTCGAACGCCCATATTAGGGTTTGAACACTTAATGTAGCTAAGCCTAGCGTTCGAATAGTCACTATAGATGTTTGAACCCTCAGGCCTATGACTGTTTTTTGAGTTTGCACAATCTTTGGGCGTTCAAACGCTACATAGAGGGGTTCAAACGCTAAGGCCAAAATCTTATTTTATTTCATTTTTCAAGCCATCGTTCGAACTCACAAAATTCTTTATTTTCCATCGTTCGAACTGTGTATATTTTTAGCCATTTTTGACTTTTTCTTCTATTCTTTCTTAGTTTATTTTGAAGTTCTTAGAGTCCATATCTCGCTATACTCATTAGACGTGAATTTGTATAACTTTGTGAAATATTTTTAATGGCACATCTTTCATTTCATTCCTAGTTACAGGTGAAAAAATTCACGATTTCGAAGACAAATCCTGGCAACGGTCTTCGATATATGTGTTCGCACTCTAAATCACTTTTAACGCTCCAAATTCTCTTCTTTATCAACATTTATCTGCAATAAGCGCAAATACGACTTTCAATACAAAATAAGATATAAAGGTAAAATTAACCTAATCTAAGGCCAACTTAGATTGGTTTAGCGGCATTTAAACTGCAATTATGCAGCCCAATCACAACCCCCAACTAACCTTTCGCTAGACCCTATCAAAACTAAGAAAAGCAAAAACATAATCTCTCATTCCGTAAGAGTCCCAAATGCATTTAGCGTATGCATCAAGCCGTTAAACTCCTAGGTTACCTCTAGTGGACGAGTGGTATCTTGTGAAGGCTTTTCATACTTTTCAAGTTTGAACTCCTTTCAATATTTTTTATTCTCCTTTCCTCCAGTTTTTCTCAACTTCTCAAAAAATCATGTTATACATCATTTCCTCCAATCTCAAGACAAACTCCAAATTTAACACGCTTTT
>BRYF01000027.1:10741086-10746086 GCA_030159135.1 Actinidia polygama | reverse complement strand
TACTGTAATTAGGTAAAAATTTATTTACGGAGCGGGGTATTACATTCTCCCCAACTAGAGAGATCTCTAGAGGTACAAATCTAATTCCTCAATATAGGGTTTCACAAAAATAATTTTTTGGGGAGGTTTAATTTGTACGTATTTTTCAGTAGGTCCTGGGATTCGGTTCCCAAAAAGTTTAAGTGAGAAGGGGGAAGAAGTCTGTCGCAAGATTTTGGCTAAGGCACAATGAACGAAGAAGATATAAGGTGCAAGTCCTTACATGATAATTTTATACAAATTTTCAAAATGACATCGTTTAAGTGATCTAGGGGTAAAATCGTTCAACCTACCATTTATTTGATATTATTTACAACTCACCAATTCCAGCGCGTTCAACCTATCATTTATTTGATATTATTTACAACTCACCACTTCCAGCGATATTATTTTCGGTCAGACCACTGAATTAATATTAACCCTTGGTTATACCATTGAATTTTTTCCCTACTGAACATGATAAATCTCACTTTGCATTCAGTTTCACTTTGCACCCTTTACTTCTAATTTAAAAAATCTTTCCCGCACATTTTTAGTCAAGTCTCAATATCCCTCAGTCTAGACCGTTCTTTAAAAGAATCATTTTTTTTGCTTTTGAATTGTTGATGATATTATTTGTGACTTAGAAGGATATGATGTGATTGGCACCATGGAAACAGTGGAAATGACTTTTCTGGCCAACTTACAAATTATTTGCACCTATGCACATTATGAAGAGAAGATATTTTGTGTTAATTACCCATAACAAGATATTTTATGTAATTTTATTTTTTTATTTTTCCAAAACTCTGTATAAGCCAAGAAGGGGGGTGGGGTGTTTAAATATATATGGGTGGTGCTAAATTTAATCCACTTGTGGGTGATCCTTGTTTAGTCAATAATAGAAATTATCATGTTTTACAACATTTCCAAGTAAAATTGATTGAATAAAACTCAAAATTCGTAGGAAAATTTGGCTACCTTCCCAACAGGTAAAAATATATACAAAAAAGGTTAAACAAATATATTGTTATAGGTATATAAAAAATAAAAAATTGTCACTTTTTTTTTCACATTTTCTTAACCCATTTCCCAAATTCTCAAATTATTAATTTCAAACTTTAAAAAAACAAGGATATACTCTGTCCTCTCCGGTTTTAAAATCAGTTTCACAGCAAAATATTTTTAAAAATCATCAATAAAATAATTTTTTTTAAACATAAACTCCATAGTGTTTTTCTTTCTTTCTTTTGTTTTCTTTCATCCATTCATTCCCAAGGTCTTTAGTTTACAAGAAATAAAAGGAGCCCAGATAAAACTTGATCAGAGGCCCCACTCAACATTTTAAGGGCTTTTTTTTATTCAAACATTTTAGGACTTTGTCCTCCGATTGTCTCCATCTTTGTACATCAGTTTAAGCATTTTGGGCCTATTTTGATGATCTAAATTGTTCATATTTTAAATTCCATCGTAAAGATTAAAATTATAAAAATTATATTGATCGGATACAAATCAATGTCCTTTCAGTCCAAGCCATTAAAGCTTGTGGTAACTCATGGTGGTACCTCATCACCACCATGTGGCTCTCATGCTTCCACATAGCCCAGCCATGCAAATTTGACACATGTCTATTTTCTACATGTCTATTTTCTATTCAGTTTTATCAAAAAATCTTATTCGGATATAATTTTTACTATTGTAAAAATTCTAAGAAATTTAAAATTTTCACCGGGTTTTTTACATATTTATCCTTACTATAATAAGGTTAAAAATTATTTACGGGTCAGGTATTACATTCTCCCCAACTAGAGTGATATATCGTATGTATAATCCTAATTCCGCAGTATAGAGTTTTACAAAAATATTTTTTGGGGGGTTTAATCTGTACGTGTTTTTCATCAAGTTCTGGGATTCGGTTTCCAATAAGCTTGAGAGAGAAGAGGGAAGAAGTCTGTCGCAAGAGTTTGGCTAAGGCACAAATGAACGAAGAAGATATAAGGTACAAGTCCTTACATGCCCAATTTTTATACAGATTTTCAAAACGACATCGTTTAAGTGGTCTAATCGTTCAACCTATCATTTATTTAATATTATTTACAACTCGCCACTTCCAGCGATATTAGTTTTGATCAGACCACTGAATAGATATTAACCCTTGATTATACCATCTGAATTTTCCCCCTATTGAATAGAATAAATTTTACTTTGCATTCAGTATCACTTTGCACCCTCTACTTCTAATTTAAAAAATATTTTCAACACACTTTTAATCAAGTCTCAATGTCTCCTCGGTTTAGACCGTTCTATTAAAGAAGCATGTTTTTTTTTTTTACTTGTTAGAAGATATCATATCTGACTTAGAAGGATATGATGTGATTTTCACCATGGCAACAGTGGAAATGGCTTCTCTGGCCAACTTGCAAATTATTTGCACCTATGCACATTATGAAGAGAAGATATTTTGTGTTAATTACCCAGAACAAGATATTTTGTATATAAGAAATAAAGAAAATTCATTTCTTTTTTACATTTTCTTAAACCATTTCCCAAATTCTCAAATTATTATTTTCAAACTTTAAAAATAAAAGGATATCCTCTATCCTCTTCGGTTTCAAAATCAGTTTTGCAGTAAAATATTTTTAAAAATCGTCAATAAAATATTTTTTTTTAAACAAAGGCTCCAGAGCGTGTTTTTTTCTTTCTTTTGTTTTCTTTCATTCTTTCATTCCCAAGGTCTTTAGAGCATGTTTGGCTAGAGGATAAGAATGGGCAGATAACTTTTCCCTCCTTCTTTCTCCCTTTATCTGGTGTTTGGATGGCGAAATGCCTCCCGGATAACTTTTTCTCCCGGATGATTTTTTCCCCAGCAGGCGGATAGAGACAGATAATTTTTGGGTGACCCTCACCCTAGTTAAAAGTTACCAGGGAGGATAAGGGTGGGATATAAGAAAAAAAATAGAGATAGAGAAACAAAATATAAAATATCTAGATATTAAAAATATATATATACATATATAAATATCTAATATAAAGATATTCATACATAATATATACATATGTGTATATATATTTTTAATATATTTATATTAGATATTTATATATGTATATATATATATATATGTGTGTATATATATTTAATATCTAGATATTTATATTTTATTTCCCTATATATTTTCTTTCTTATCCCCATCCTTATCCACCCATTTTAAAAAGAATTCAAACAAAATTAAAAGCTATCCCCCTCCAAAACTTATCCCCCTCTAAAATTTATACCCTGATGCTATTCGGCAGCCAAACGACCCCCTTAGTTTACCAGAAATAAAAGAAGCGCAGATAAAACTTGACCAGAGGCCCCACTCAACATTTTATGGCCTTTTTTGTTAACAAACATTTTTGGACTTTTGTCCTCCGAATGTCTCCATCTTTATTGCCCCCGCAACTCAAATGGTCTGGATCATTAAAATTAATTAAGAATGGTTTATTTTGATAAAAAGTTTTTATGACGTTTTAAAAATTAAATTGTACAGAGCAATTTAAGTATTTTTGCTATATTTTGATGATCTAAATTGTTAATATTGTAAATTTCGTTATAAAGATTAATACTGTAAAAATTATATTTGTTGTGGTACAAATTTGGGGGCGAGCAACCAACAGTCAGAATTATTTGTGAGCTAGGTATTAACTTCGGATGTGACTTGCGCAAGAGAACAAACATTATTGGCCGAAGTGAAGCCGCTACAAAACTCCTTTGGCGTGAAGATGAGATCAAGGCGAGCAAGCTAGAATGAGTAAAGAAAGAAGAGTATCATAGCTCTTAAAGTGAGATTGTGAATGATTCGTCCCTTTTCAAGTGGAGGGAGAGCCGCCTTTTATAGATGGGGGATGGAGAGCCGTGCGAGAATTCATCGGGCAGCTAAGTATGGAAGGAGATCCCGATGATACCAGAGAAAAAGGAGGAAGATGACATATGGAGATAGTACCGTGAACGTAGGAGTCTGGGAGGAAGTGGAATCTCACATTAATCTTATCATAAGGGAGGTTATGATGTAAGGGTGGTCAAACCATTTGGGGGATCTAGGCGAGCTCAGCATAGATCATGAGAGGTGTTGGCGACATAACCCTTTAGGGCGACGTGCCCACCTCGGGCAATCAACAGGTGGAGAATTTTCCCTCATTAGTTGCCCCCTACTCGATGTGCCAAGGTGACACACTTGGCATCATTGAGTAATGAGCTATGGGGTGTGAATGGATGACGTAAGCACATAATGATGGCGTGCCCTAGCTAAGTGACACGTGGAGGTGCATTGATGGTGGAACGTCTCTTCTTCTGCAGATGGCGGTTAAGACGTCGTAATTCGGAGGGTCGTGTGATCCTGGCCGTTGAAGCAAACAGATCTCAATCCTTGCTGCTTTCTATATATAGGGGGCTCCACCACATAGCGTACTCTTCTATTGTCAGCGATAATGAAGTGTTGCTTCTGCTCCGACGTGAACCTCACCCTTTTTAGCTCATCATCTGTGCCATTAAGTAAGTATCGACTATCTGCCTCTATTTTGATCCTTTTGTTTATATCTGGTAGGGCCGAAGTAGGAGACTTAAAAAATTCTCACTGTCTTAGGTTTCTGAACAATTAGGAGAAAAATCCTTCATGACAGATGAGGTTAACCAACTTCTTTCCTTCCCTCAGGAAAAACCTTCTGACCACGGGAAAAATCTTGAGATAGATAATCGACTTCCACTTGAGAGGGAGGTAAACATCATGACTCAGGGAGATTTGGATCGCTTAAGAGAGTCATGTTCTTACCCGTTTGGGATCTAGGCTAGGCTCCCCGAGGACGACGAGACCATAGTGTCTACTCGCCTTGGCGAGGTGGCCTTGAACTAGCCGCTATATAGTTGTTGGGGGTAAAAGTGTAATAGAAGTTCAAAAAATTCAAAAAAAGCCATTATATAACTGTTAGGGGGGTAAAAGTGTAATAAA
>BRYF01000027.1:10731086-10736086 GCA_030159135.1 Actinidia polygama | reverse complement strand
TCAGAGCACAAGAGCAGTCGCGTTTGAACCCACAACTCGGCCATCCTGCGAAAGGACCCAGCGTGCAGGCTCAAGAGTCTCAAGCTCCGAATCAAGAAACGGGGCAATACACCTCATCAATGGACGATATCGAATCAGGGAGAAAGTAGTAATTGTTAGTATGTCTTGGGATATATGTAGGCTCTGGTTAATATTACCAAGCTTTAGTGGTGCAGAGGTAGACATGTTCATTGGTAGCCGCGGAATAAGGATTATTGTAAAGAACAAGCTTTCAATTTGTTGGGTGCATGAATGGAAATGATATGATAATATGCTAATATTCTTTTGATTTTTTTTTATGCTGAAGGACAAGAAACAAGAATGTATGTTGATTTTAAATTCTAAGTCTAACTAGATTAGCATCATTTCACACGGTTACCTTTTGACATTTTGGATTGGATTTTGAATCTGGATTATAAACATATACCATATAATGGTTAGGAATAATTGAAATATTAGATGATTGTCGGTCCTCAGTTATCAAACAATTATTGAGGAAGAGAGAGAAAGAGTAGTAGAAGGAAAATTTAGATATTACTTCACTAGATGCAATCATATCCTTATTTTTATGAGTAATTAATTAACAAATCTCTATAGCTTGAATATTGCCGTACTTTCTTTATACAGTTCTACCTCCTCCTATAAAAAGGTTATTCCCCCGTCATAATGAGGTACAAGGAATTAACCCCATACATATATGCACCTATAGTTCTGTCTTTAGATTGCCCTTCTTGTGATTGCCTTGGTTTGATTCGCACACCGAAAAGGTCTTGAGTGGCCTCACCTCGGCCTATTACGTTTGCTCATCTACGCAGGTAGCCTGAGTAGCTGCCAAGAGGAAAAAGAGCAATATTGACTGTTGGTTGCTCACCCCAATTTTCTACCACAACAATAATTATCTATGTTTCTTAATTATGTTCTTCACAGGGAAAAAAATGCTTAATGGAATACTTTGTGTTGTAATATAGGGTCTTTTGCTGGTTTGGGTTTTCTCTTATGGTACTTGGCGGGGAAAATCAAGGCGTTTGATCGTCTGGGCCATGTCTCAAAGCTTTGTATCATTTTGCTTCCTATGGTCGTTGCAGTTCTAGTGGGATTTTTGAGAGTGGATAACTACTGGCATCATTGGTAAGATGTACTTGCTAGAGGGTTTCTACGTCTGTGATTTTTTTGATACAATCTTCCCTTGCCACCTTATTCTTGTGTTGCTTACATTGATTGCTTTTCAATGTTTCATTATAATTATTTATCATTGTGTACTTTTTTTCTTCATGCCGGATTCACCGTCGCTTCCTTTTGTTACTGTAAGGGGACAAATTATACAATGAAGTAATCTGACCTTGCTAGGGCAGGGACCTCTGTTGGGCTATCGCTATAAAGTAAGTTTGGTGGTTCCCTACGCCGGAGCACGGTGAGGACACTATTCAACAATGACCTTGCTATGGCGGAAGTCTCCGTCAGCTGTCGTTATAGAGCGAGATCGGAGCCCTTCTGTGCCGGAGCTCGGAGCAGTCACTACTAAACCAATGCCCGTCCGAACCAAGGCCATCGTTACCTCTGAGGTACCACTGCTCAACGAAGCACGGAAGAATAAGTGCGCTGGAAGCTTGGACAATGGGCAACGGCCGGCGGTAATCCCAAGGGATGTCAGGAGATAGAAGTTGACTTGCGCATCAGAGTTCCTTCTGACAGCCCCCACGTTCGGATGGAGACGTCAACAGTTGATCCCGAGCTACTAGCCACGCTGTAGGGGCATGGCTGGGTTAGCCGCCTGCTCACTGATACAGTAGTCGACGAGTACGAACATGCGTCGAGATGCAGTATGTCGAGTGAAAAGACAGCTAATGCATTGAGCCACGTGCTGAGCTAAGGTACAAAGGGGAACACTGTTGTTCTCATAGAGGTAAAGGTAACCTTGCTATTGAACCTTACAAACACTTTCTCTATATTTTCAGATATCTAACTTGACCATTAGAAATAGCTCAGGCCGTTTTCCAGAAATAGCTCCGGCGACTGGTCTCACTATTCTTGTGGTTGCAGCTTAGGCATCGCAGGTTGACCGGACGGAGGGCTTAAGCTACTTACGCAGTTGTAGAACCGCCGCAGGTGTCTATCCTCAACTTTTTCTCCTCTCATCTTACCAATAACAAACTCATGTAAGTGTGGATAGCCAAACTGACAGCAAGACTATGGCGACAAGCAAGCATAAAAGGTCACCCGAGCGAACCAAATCCAGGATGGATCTCCGCGACACACTAGATGCCAAGTGAAACCAACAAGGAGATTTACGTGCCAAACTCAATGGCCACAAGGCGGTAGCCGTAAGCAAGGTCGTTCCTACAAGTTCGGTGGTTCGCACGGCCTACAGCGAACAAAGGTACCAAACTCTATTCTCTCGAGAAATCGAAGGACTGGATCCACCGGAGAAGTTTACACCCCCAAGATTCACTTTGTACAACGGGAAGTCAAATCCGAGATCCCACGTGAGTCACGTCAGGCAGATGATGGCCATTTGGAATCATATGGAGGCCCTCATGTGTAGGGTGTTCCCGCCCAGTTTGGGGGACCTCAGATTGAAATGGTTTGACAAGCTTTCTTCCAGGTCGATTGAGAGTTTCCACCAGTTGATCGAGCCATTTGTGGCCCGGTTCTTGATTAATACAAAGGCGTTGAAAGTCATAATTTCTCTTTTGACACTGAGTAAAGGCAAAAAGAATCGATCCACAACTACAATAAGCGGTATTGGGAGACATACAATGAGACTGAGGAGTGCTCTGAGGAGTTGGCAGTGGCGAGCTATAAGCTTGGGATGACACCTCTTTGGGAGAACCTAACGCTCAACCCTCCAACCGACCTCCGGGACCTCATGTCTCTGGTTAAGATGTTCGCTCGGATGGAGGATGACATTAGGCAAGCAAAAAAGGCTGCAGGGACAGCCGCTAGTGGTGAGCGACCATTCAAGAAGTGGAAGGAGAACCCAGTTGAATTCAAAAATCGGAAGAGGCAAGGAGTCAACATGGTTTTCAAAGAACCAATCTACAAGTTCCTCGCCCGGATTCGAGACAAACCTTACTTCAAGAAACCCGAACCCATGGAGAGAGACCCCAAGAGATGCAACCAAAAGTGGAGGTGCTCCTTCCAGGAAGAAAAAGGACACAAGACAAACAATTGTCGAGCACGGTGCGGACAAAGTTGATGGACACCTACATAAAGGCGAGTCAACAGCATGCCATCACCTCTTTCAGCAGCGGGCTGATTGGAAATCGAAGCTCGGCCTGGTAGATTAGGCAAATGCGAACCGGAATGCGGTCTGCATTGTCCTCTACTACGCGAGGAACATCATTCGGCCTGGGATGCTCTATTCTATTGTTCGTAGGGATGCCGTGTTGGTCCCTAAACCATTCCATGGCCTCATCATTGTGCACCAGCAACTGAGCTTGGTTCAATTGCATGTTCTGAAAATAGAAACAAGTCGGTTAGAACGAGCTCAGCCAGCCAGCCATGACGAGCTATTGCGAGCAAATTCAGACGAGCTCGATGAGAGCACCAAACTCTGCTCTAACAAGGCTACTTACTGCTAAGGGACAACTACCAGACCTTCATGCCGCTTCAAACCACTCTCAGCAACAAAAGGACCTAGGGGACCAAAACCTAGGTCCGCTAAGCATATAGGGCAACCCGAGCTTGCTTCCCTAAGAAAAACGGGTCAGGGACGACCCAACTCACAGAAGCACAAAGTCAGAAGATCGAATACAAACTATAAGCACTGCAAAAATTCAAGGAAAAACCAAGAATCCAAATGTAGAAATACAAGAAAGGAAATCAAACATGAACCACACTCATCGCAAAAAAGAAAAGAAGATCTAAAGCTTATGGAAGTGGTAGCGATTTCACTATACGTAGAAACCAAAATGAAAATACAAGTTTTACTATCACTCTCACATATTTATCTCCTATACTACACAAAGAGAGGAAATACAGAAATAGAGAGAGGAAAGAACTGAGAAAGGGGAAGCTGCTCACAAACCCTTAGCAACCACAAACTAACTCACCTTGTTGCCCTAACATTGAGAAAGGAATGCTTATAAAGAACGAGAATTGGGCTTGGCCCAATAGTGAGCCAATATGAACAGGTTTTTCATAGTACACCTATTTTTGAGATAGCCAAGGAAAGCAGCTTTAGTCATCATTTGTTTAGCCGTGAACTTATGGTTACAGAATTGCAGTGGTCTTTTTGTTTCATCCCTTATCTCAGATTAGTGTATGAGTTGCATGTGCATCCGTGGTCTGTTAATTCACAACTGTTACATTTCCTTTCATCTTCATTCCGGTGTAAGGTAGGGTCCACACGCATATTTCCAAATGTTTGTAGAATCCCAAAACGACAACCAATCCTCGTCCAACAGAACCAACTACCTCGTCACACACCCAACAGAACTTGATGTATATAGCCAATCTCACCAAGGCACAGCAACATCATATATAAATAGGAGGGACATGAGCCCCATCCTAAACGAGATGGAAAGAGAGCAAATACGCTGACTTTAGGTTTTTGACAGAACAAAAGGACATAATCATCAGATGTGCATGCTTTTAAGGTCAGTTGAAGCTTTCTTGTTTCTGTTTTTGGAACCAACTTACATGGCCGCTTTGGAAAGTTGTACATTTGAAACGTAGATATATTTGTTTACTAGAGGATCGTTCAATTCCGTGACAGCACAATTGTGTTTTCTTTCGTTCTTTATCGTCCTTCGAATGCTATATAGTTTTTTTATCCCCATGTTGTAAGTTCATTACTGGCATGTAAGCAGGCCCGTCCCTGGGCATAGGCCCACAAGGCCATGGCCTAGGGCCCCCCCAAAATACACATATTTTATGGCCCCTTAAAAAAATTTTAGGCCCCAAAAAATCCGAGTGATTTCTCCGAGTCATAACAGTGAAGAGAGAGAGAGGGGTTATAT
>BRYF01000027.1:10616086-10623586 GCA_030159135.1 Actinidia polygama | reverse complement strand
TTTGTACCTTAGCACATAACACTATATATGGAAAAACATGATGTAATTGCATTTGTTCCTTGTACAATTTGTTTCCTTGTCAAATAATGATCCAATTAACTGAGTTGTCAGATTCAAGGAAACAGGAAACAAATAAAAGAACATAAGATCTCTCACTTGGATGTTGAGGTGATGGGAAAGAAATAGAAGGGAAGTGGCGGATTGCCCTTTCAGATAATTTAAGTAGAGAACATGAAGAAAGGAGTAGTAATACTTTTTGGGAAAAAGGTAAGGAAGGAATATTTAATTTTCAGGTATGGTCTGGGAGAATCTACTTTTCATTAGCAATGGGGCAGAATCGATAATCACTTGTTCTTCTTCACTTCACTTCTGAAGCTCCCAATTTTGGAGGTGAACAAAGAAAGGCATAAAAGGGATTTGACCATTCTTTTGAGCCCTTCTCCCCTACTTAATAAATATCTAAACTAGGGGTAGTCATACACTTCCCTTCACTTCTCTTCACATTTCCTCTATTGAAAAATGGCATTGAAGATTTAATACAGCAACTGTGGCGATCAACAACGGAAGTCTTATACCTGATTTCTACCCAAGCATTTTATGTATGCTATTTTATTTGCATCCATTTATAACTTTATATATATTTTTGATGAGTGCATCAATATATTAGTGGGACTAAGAACTATAGTAACAAAGTATCATCATACAAAGACAAACCTGCTTTTTAGGATTAAAACACAAGAAGAGAATGGGGAAGCCCTCCAAGATAATTTCGAGAAGTTTTGAATACTTCTCGGATTCAATATGTCGTGCGTGCAGACTATTTTGAAATTGAGATCATAATGTTTTTCACATTTAGCAATATAGTATATTTTATAGGATAAATACAAGAATAGTTTTTGAATACTTGCTTACTTCCTAGTGGAGATAATAAACCATTGAACTTAAAGTAGTATACTACTTTTCCAGAATTTATCGAGTTGACTTATTATTAATGTATCAAACATGTCCGATATTCATATCCATCCATACTAATAGGAAAAAGAAAAAAAAAGTATAGCCTTTCTATTGATCAACTTTTCAACTATCAACGTTAAACAATAATTCAAAGTTATGTTTACCATAAATATATTTATAATAAAAGTACAAAATTATATTTTATTATTGCCGTATCCCCTTTGTATCTGTATCTTAGTTTTTTATATTTAGGCGTATCGAATCATACCCATATTGCATATTCATATCTGTGATTCCTAGGTTGTAAGCAATTGATCCTCATCTGATATACAAAGGGTGAATAATTGTCCTCGACCGGAAACTTCTTTCATTGTTTAAGCTTCCAGAAAGCCTTCTACGACATCTGAAAATTTGGCTGCAATAGCTAATCCAATTCTGGTTAGCTTAAAGTATGAAAGTTAATTACTTCCTTCATGATCCTGTCTGTGTTACTAATTCCATCTTTTTCGGGATTTCCAAATTCTAAGTGAACTACGATCAGAATTGAGTTTCAATCTAAGGCCAAAAACATATAGATAATATCGATCAACTAACATATATGTGTGGTTGTTTATTGTTGTTGGAAATAGAAAAAACTCCAATACTAGTTGAAGTTTGCCGAAAATTGCTCTTGCTGATCCTGCTTTTACATATCATTAAGAGTCGATTATTTATGATGTTTTGCTTTATGTAATCAATGGATCATGCAAGTTAGGTTATCTTGTCTATTTCTCAATTTTCCAGATAGAATGGTACGAATGTTGTGATAAATTGGTTTGTTATAGGAATCTTCAGAGGGTATAAAGATGCTGGAATTTCGTAGAAATCTCCCTGCTTATAAGGAGAAGGATGCCTTACTAATGGCCATTTCAAAGAATCAGGTATGTCGGTGCTTTTTAATTCTGTTCTTGTTGATTTGTTGTTGCTGTAAAAATTACTTCACTCGTTTGATATGATGGATAAAAGAGAATTGTAATCACTAGAGACGAATAATCTTCTCCCCATGATGTATTTGTATATAATAAGGATGCTTTATATTTTAAAGGATTTAAAGTCCCTAATATCACCACCGACCTCAGGTGTACAACTATTTTCTGAGCTTCCAATGCTCCAAAATTTTGCGAACGGATCCTATTATTTGTTAAGTAGTGTGGACGTACTCAATCTTTCTGAAGCAAATGGATGGAATATGGTTTTGTAAAATATAACATTCACTACAGCAGAATGATGAAGCAGAATGGCTTTTCTGTTTGCGCAACTTGAGTGGTATCCCCTCTGGTGTCTTCACGTTTCACATTTTTTGATTGTCAATATCTATAACTTGACAAATTGTTGGAGAATTGAAATGTTTACAATAGATAAACTGGTTTGAGTAGCATTTTTGAGCTTTTTTTTTTTTTTACAGGTTGTTATCATCTCAGGTGAAACTGGGTGTGGGAAGACCACACAGATTCCCCAATTCATTTTGGAGTCTGAGATTGAGTCTGTTCATGGAGCTTTATGCAGTATTATCTGTACTCAGCCTCGACGAATATCTGCTATGGCTGTTTCTGAAAGGGTTGCTGCAGAGAGGGGAGAGAAATTGGGTGAGACGGTGAGTTTTCTGCTACAAGCACAACCACTTAAGGGCATTTTTCCATCCGTTAACTTTCTTAATATGAAGTAATATTTCTCTCTTTTCTGGTTTCCCTTTTTAAAGGTTGGTTATAAAGTTCGGCTGGAGGGTATGAAAGGGAGGGACACCCACCTCCTCTTCTGCACTACAGGCATTTTGTTGAGAAGATTACTGTCAGACAGGAATTTGAAGGGTGTCACTCATGTTATTGTTGATGAGATTCATGAGCGTGGAATGAATGAAGGTAAAATGTTGTTTTAATGAATGTTATCCACAGGGAAATTTTGTCTTAGTGGAGGTTAAACTTGGAAACATGGGATAGAATTTCTAACTTGGTGTGCGTACCATTATAGATTTTCTCCTTATTGTCCTAAAAGATCTTCTTCCTCGTCGACCGGAACTGAGGCTGATTTTGATGAGTGCAACCTTAGATGCGGAGCTTTTCTCTTCCTACTTTTGTGGGGCCCCAATGGTTCACATTCCGGTGAGATGCTCATGAGTAGTTGTTCTACTAACATATGAATACAATCACTTCTTGCAATGGCTGGATAATGATGTTTTCAGTTTCTTTTGTTCCGCTGTTATGTAGTTTCACCCGTAATTAGTAGTGGTGTCCTGCTTGCAAGCTTCTGGATCTGGTTATTTTGAACATTGATGTTGTTTTTTGAGATTGTCCATGTTAGTCTTGTGCTTAAAGATGGGCCTCCTCAAAGGATGTGTGGGCTACTTACAATGAACTTAGCTGTCCCCCCCCCCCCCTTCACACTAGAGGAGAAATGAGATTAGCAATTGCTTGCTTACTATTATACTTAGCCCTGTGGTTTACCAACCTTGAAACTTCATTGATTATTAAACCCTCGGGATCTCTTAATTAATCTGTTGAGAATGTGCACTGATTTACAAAACTAGTAGGAGATAAGAGTCATGTGACAATCATGATTGAAAAAATGAGTCTTCTGGGAATTTTGCCAAACCACCTGGTTGGAATACCAATTGATTGGCCTCAAATAAAATGATTCTCTTATTGAGAGAAATGATTTCTGCTGGACAAATGTACTATTCTAATATTGCGCTAGAATATTCAAGGACTGGCATCATTTACTTGTTTCGGTTTATCTGATATGCGAGGTATGTCATTTTTTTTCTCCCACTGTACTGATGGACTTATTCTTAGTATTGGACATTATTACGTTATTATCCTTATTCTGTGTCATGGTGTTGAGTAATTTTTTAATAAAGACTTCAAAATCTAATGTGTTTCTAGTGAAGGTTTACCTTTCATGTTTCAGTAGATCTTAGGTTCTTGGCTTCCCTTTGTATGTCTGGACATTTATTTCATTTCCTGGCAGCTTTTTTGTGAGAATGCAAAGGATGACACTTTTGATGTAATGTTCCTAATTGATTTAATATGACCATAAACTAACATATTATTTTCTTCTGGTTTAATTAGGGCTTTACCTACCCTGTTCACACACATTTCCTGGAAAATATTCTGGAAACGACTGGATACAAATTGACCCAATACAATCAAATCGATGATTATGGTCAAGAAAAGACGTGGAAAATGAACAAACAAGCTCCAAGAAAGAGGAAGAGCCAAATTGCTTCGTCTGTTGAGGTATATGATATTGTTGGCAGCTTCTTCCATAATATTGATGTTTGGTATTTCTGGAGCTAATATCTTCTTTTGGAAAAAATAATTAGGATGCACTCAGAGCAGCTGATTTTAAGGATTTTACCCCCGAGACACGAGAATCTGTGTCTTGTTGGAATCCTGATTGCATTGGTTTTAACCTCATTGAATATCTCCTATGCTATATATGTGAGAAAGAAAGGCCAGGAGCTGTTTTAGTTTTTTTGACGGGTTGGGATGACATAAGCTCCCTGAAAGATAAGCTTCAATCTCATTATATATTGGGAGATACAAGGAGGGTTTTGTTGCTTGCATGCCATGGTTCTATGGCCAGTGCAGAGCAGGTAATTTTTGACACATACTCATTGTTTTGTCTGTATTTCAGTTTGTTCATGTATGTTACTCTCCTTCCATGCAATTTGGAGTTCTATCAATAAACTCTTCAGTGATTTAAGCTTGGTTTAGCTCATCAGTGGTTGTATGAGGCATTTAAATATCTTTTTGTTTGGTTTACCTTTTTCCTCTTTTATTTTCCATCATGAAATCACATTCTCGCTTGGTGCAGATGAGCTGATTAGACAATCTCTATTTTGGCTGCTGCACTTCATCATTTGCAAAATGTACACAGAATTTGGTTACCAATTGATATATACATGCAGACAAATACATTCATGAAATTGTTTAGCTAATAGGTAGGTATAAGGAACACCGAGCCTCGGTATGATGTATGAATATCTAGAGACCCAGTTAGACTATGAAGCAGCAAATAGAAACTTTATCTAAGACAAATGGCAGTTTCAAGTGGTCTTAGATCATAACCCTAAGAACTCTAAGCAGTCATTCTCAATCCCTTCAGCTGCATTCTTAGAGCATTGCATAATAGTTATTCATTAAGAATTCATGTTTCAGGTGGTGCATGTCAGGGGATTATATGCATTATGAAATTAATGCCTAACCAGCCCTCAACCACTCGCATATGCTGCCAATTCTAAATCATCGCGTTTTTGCCCCTCTAATATTCTATTGCCTTAAAGGCTCAAGTTTGAAGTAATTTTATGTTCCGTACAATATCAATATCAAAGTTTGTGTGAAGTGTAGCCTTTAATGTTCACAAGCTATTTCTATTAGTGCATATTTGGCTTGTCGGAATATCAAACATGTGAGGGAGTATCAGGAGGGCATTTCTTTGGTTTGGATGAAGGGATTCATTTATAGATTGCTCAATTGGGAAGTTAGTGCTATCCCAAAATAGAACATGGGTTAGAAATTGGTAAGCTTGTTTTTAAGAAGTTAAGGAGGAGATTCGTTTATTTTTATGCGTATTTTTTTCTTCTTGTTTTGTTATTTTAAATATTTGTTTGAGATTAAATTGAAATAGCTGCCTATTGTTTGTTGATTTTTTCTAATTATTAAAGGATTTTCTTGTTGAATGTGTACAGAGGTTGATATTTGATGAGCCTGAAGATGGAGTGAGGAAAATAGTACTAGCGACTAATATTGCTGAGACAAGTATAACAATTAATGATGTGGTTTTTGTTATTGACTGTGGAAAAGCTAAAGAAACATCATATGATGCACTGAATAACACTCCTTGCTTGCTTCCTTCCTGGATTTCAAAGGTTTCTGCTAAACAAGTAAGTGCATTTTCCAGATGAAAATCTTTTAAGAGACATTTTTGTTGTTCATGGCTTACCTTGTGATATCTTTTCTTGTATTTTCCCCTCTCCCTTAATCTGTCTTGGGCCTTTTTTGTTTGTTTACTTCACCACTATATGAAATTTCTTTCATTTTGTCAGGAGAATGGCATTTATTATAATCTTGTTATAGTCAAATAATTTTCTTTTCTGCAAGTGACATCACAGTTTACATTTCTATTTTCTTCAATGCAAGTAGAGAGGTTTTATACATTGTGATGGCCCCAGCTGGTGGCAGACTGGCAGGGGCATGTGCCTGCCAGCTTAAACCCTATTCAAAGCCTTGCCAAACATGAAAAATTTCTGGTCCAAATTATCATGGACAATCTGAAAGCTCGAAAGATTATCACATGATAGTTGATACCATGAAAGAAAAGCTTAGACAAAGTTGCCCCTTATATGGACTGGACCTCAGTTTGGAGGTCTTCAATCATGTTGTGAAGCTCCAGTCTTTGGTGGGTCACAAATACTTGACTTGGGAAGGCGAACATCTGGGAAAGGGAATCCCCAGTTCAGTTAAAATGGATTGTCCTAACTACACCCTCGATCTCTAGTGCTCTATCTGTGATGACATACACCATCCCTGATGGGGATTCATGTGCTAACTATTTATTATTCGCTGGTTCATTTAATATTTAAAACCCATGAAATGACCTCATAAGACGAAAGCCACAAAATTTTCAGGCCTGCACGAGGGCCCATTAAAAAGCGTGGGTTTCTATAGTCTTTATACTTCTTCCATTACGCCTGTAATTGTATCCCTGAAAATTTTAAGCACTGCTTACTCTTCATGTAAAGAGACTTGAAGTTCTTTTCTAAGGTTGAAGTCATGTGATGCATAGAAGGCTGAAAATCAAAATATTCTACTCAGATCAAAATCTTCCTCTTGATCTCAAAAATATATAGCACACAATTCTTGCAGGAAAATGATGGTTGGTTGGAATTCTTATCCTCTGTAGGTCCCTCTACAAAAAGGCATTATGTATTTGGATAAATTTCTGAATCTGTCGTCTGTTTAATTTTCTCTTATCAAGCCTTTAGAAGCTCCCTCTCCGAACTTCGGATTCAATATCTGTATTGCACATCCATGGAGGTATGTAGTGAAGGTTAAGTGTTCCACCTCTGCTTCATGTAAAACAGTAAAGGTTTGAGTTCCCCTACATCAATGGAGTATATGCATTTACTTCCTGTTTCACCATAATTAGATGCCTTCCAAGCCCTGCCTTTATTTTTTCATCTGTAGCATTTGAAATTTTAATTTGTAATAAACAGAGATTTTCTTCCTTTGTGAAATGCTACCTATCTGATGATTGACTGGTTTTATAGACTAACAGTTTTCTTGGAAATTCTTTCTATTTTCCCGTCTGAAATTTGTGTCGGCAGACTCAACACCAATGTTATGTATTGCAGTGCTTCATAGACATAGAATAATCCATGTTGTTGGTTTAAGGCTTTATTGATTTTGTAGTTTAGTTATATTAGTTGTGATTCCCTTATGCTCTAGTTATGGCTTGGATTATTGATTTTTCAAAACTCATTGTTCTGAGGCTTAGTGATGATCATCT
>BRYF01000027.1:10601086-10611086 GCA_030159135.1 Actinidia polygama | reverse complement strand
ATTAACTCGGATTATTAAATTTTTTTCTGTAGCTGCTCAATCCCAGGATGCTACACATCCAGCATGACCTTATATCGGCAGTAAGGCTACTGATCTCAGAGGATCAATGTGATGGCAGATTTGTGTTTAACCGCCGGGTCCTACAGTCCTACAAGCCATCTATAGCACCAACACCTCCGGCCCCAGTTTCAAGAATAGAGAGTGGTCCGGGGGGTGATAATTCGAAGAGCCAGCTCCAAACATTGCTCACGCGGGCAGGTTATACAGCTCCTACGTACAAGACAAAGCAACTAAACAACAGTCAGTTTCGAGCCACCGTGGAGTTCAACGGAATGCAGATCATGGGGCGGCCTTGCAACAACAAGAAGCAAGCAGAAAAGGATGCAGCAGCCGAGGCTCTAGAATGTCTTATGGGGGGAACCCATAGGGGCCATGATTATATCGAACACATGTCGATGATGCTAAAGAAGAGCAAGAAGGATCATAACTAAAGTCCGGGAGTGCCGTTTGTGTGGAGGTAAAAAGGTCCTATAACCACGTGGATTCTGATTTTGATATAGCCGTCTCAGTTGGCAAGCACAACCTCAACGTGAAATACCCAAACGGCCTTGCTATCAGATTAGCACTTTCACTGCCCAAAACACCAAGAGAGAATGGTCAAAGTAATATAACTGGGTAGTTCGGAATGCGTTTGCGTGCTTGCTTCTGTTCCTGAACCTACAGCCGAAATGAACAGTTTCTGTTTAGGAAACAAAATTTGACCTATTTTTTGTGCATTGTGGCCTCTCGTCTGCAGTAAGGCTAGTTGGGGTGTGACTTGGAAGTGTTTTGGGAAGGCAGAATTGGAAGCAGTTGGAAGGGAGAAGATTTTGAAAGTTCTATTTTCCTTTTGAGGTCCAAGATCCCATTGATCCAGACTCCCTCACTTTTATGCATGTACATATATGATACATATCTGCCGTATTAAACAATCGTTATTAGAGTGCAAAATGTTTGTAGGGTGCTTCATTGTGTCCGCCACATTCTTATGGAATGCTCGAGGGATTTTTTTATGTTCTATATGTGTTGTGTTTGTTTTTTGTTTTGTTTTGTTTTGTTTTGTTTTTTGGGTACAGTCGAGAAGTTTGTGCAAGCCTCTACTATTTTTGGGCCTTTTCAATGTCCTTACCACTGGTTCTGGTCCATATTATGAATTGCTTTTGCTTCTAATTTGTTATTTTGTAAAATGTTGATAGTGTTGCATCTGGGGCTGTTGGGTTATCCTGTTGATCATTTGCTAAACAAACCTCTCTTTGCTGGACTTAAATTCATCTCTCTTTCTCGGCGGGCCCCAATTAAATTTGGGGCAAAGTCACGTTTGGACTCGCAACTTATTAGGAGTTGATATTAAAACCTTAAAAGGAAATAGACCTTCCAAGTCCCTGTCCTAAATCATCATACCAACCTCTAGTGGTTCTCTCTCCTGCATAACCATGTCCAAAACTTCGGTTTAGCCATAACCACCATGAAATTCAAACCCCAAGAATAAAATCACATACAAAATAATAGTAGTAGACAACGTGGTGATAAAATCTAAATGTGAATTAGAGTTTCGAATAAATAAATTCTCTTTTCAGGTAGAATTTCTCTCATAATTTGCCTCTTTTTGAGTAACAGTTTTGATTCTCATCTCGTAAAAAGAGAGAACAGTGAAATGGTTTGGGATATAATCACACAAATACATCTTGCTTTTTATTTTTCTTGGCCTTACCCTAGTTGATTGAATCTAAGATGTTGTTTTTCAACCATCTTTCATCGCATCACTACACTGGTCAAAAACACAACACAACACAACAAGCTAGATTTATGTCATTCATTCATCCATGAACATGTACATAAAAACATAAAAATTCACACCTTGTCATCAACCTACATGGTAGCAGCATTCCGGAGAGGTGCTACCATGCAAGTAGAGCATAAATAAAGAGATGGTAGATCAAAGGGTAGTTACCCACGTTCCACTAAAGGTTGCCCACGTCCATCATTCATGGGAGCGGAAACATGAGATGTTTCAAGCCTAGAGTTGTCCAGATTACGTTAGAGGACATGTGTCAACAATCCAATGGTTCCAAAGATTCAACAAGCTCAATTGTTCATGCTAATACATTAAAAGGAATCATGGGTTCATGCTCTTAAATCATGAGACACATGTCAACCAAAGAGGGACAATCAAGCTATAAGTCAGGATGAACCATTGGCCTTTGCAAGCTTAAATACAAGTTTGCAAGATTTAGCAAATGCTTCGGGCCAATTAATCAATCTTATATTTATTCCATCGACACCCTTATCAATTTATTTGCAATTTCAAGTGTTATTACACTGAGTCTCAATGACAATATTTTAATTTTAAGTAATGTCTACTTTACTTTCAGATATACCTTTCAAGTTCTCCACGAATGCAATGGTATCAACTTTGTTCATATTTGAAGTGTTCCTAACTTCTTAGTTTTAACACTTTTTTTTATAGCATTTAGAAAAATTAAGACAAGTTTGCAAGATTTAGCAAATGCTTCGGGCATATTAATCAATCTTATATTTATTCCAGCGACACCCTTATCAATTTACTTGCAATTTCAAGTGCTATTACACTGAGTCCCAATGACTACATTTTAAATTTAAGTAATGTCTACTTTACTTTCAGTTGTACCATTCAAGTTCTCCACGAATGCAATGGTATCAACTTTGTTCATATTTTAAGTGTTCCCTAACTTCTTAGTTTTAACACTTTTTTTATAGCATTTAGAAAAATTAGCAAGTCCACCAAGGTAAACCACGAACTATTTGTAGTCTATCCTTAAGCTACACACTTTCGTCCGATTGAAGTTTAGATCTTGATGCACACACGAATCACGGTCTTGGCAAGCCTGCACACACACGTTCAGTTCTAGCCCCGAAATATTTCCATTACGAGCGAAACAATATATATTGTATTTTTGATAGCATAGTATCCCACCAACCCAATTAGATATTAGAGAGACTAATATGAGTTTCTGAATTTAATAATCAAGGAAAATAACTGAAGTGACGTTTGTATATATATATATTCCTCGAAGTTCGACATAGATCTGGCTATGCTATGGGAATCATCCTATTGATTATTAGGTAAATAATATTGATAGGATAGGAATCTGGCCATATGGGTTTGGGACAACTACGGAAGGTGTGCCCCCTGCTGTCCTCAATCTTCACATAAACTAATCTCTCTACAATTCATTAGTCTAAGTTTTGTTGGGCATTAGAGGGCAAAGTTTAGGTCAGAGAGTGACTCTCAAAAGCATTGTTGTCTGCAAAATACACATCATCACCAACTGTACCTCTCTGCTCAAATATGAGTGTCTTGAGTCACCTAAAAAATAATGATCACATATGTGTACAATTCAACAAATGTGTTCTTTGAGAACTCTGGTAGGGATAATTTTTATCTGAATTGAATTATTTTTTCATTCAGTAAATTTTATTTTTTTAGTCAATTTTTTACTTTTTTGATTCGTTTTTTACAGAGGAATTGAAAATGTAAAAAACTATGAACTATTTACTTTTACAAATAGACACTAAAATCTAACTTAATTTAAATGAATTTTGTGAGGAATTGAAATAATAAAAAATAAATAAAAATATTTACCAAAAAACACATTTTCAAATTAACCGTTTTTATTTTTCCGATTCTTCTAAAAATGAGGAACCGAAGAAATAAATACTTTGGACAAAAGATGAAAAAAGTTATCGAAAAACAAAAATAATTCAACTAGGTGAAAATTTTCTAACACAGTGTCTGCATAATATGATTAGTGTCGTGTACGAAGCTATATCAGTATTTAAATGCAAAAATAATTCAACTATGATAAAAATTATCTAACACAGGGTCTACATAATGCGGTTAGTGTCATGGACGAAGCCATATCAGTCTCTAAAACTACTGCTGGGCATTGGCCACAATTGGGTCACACACTCGCAATGTTGAAACTGACCCTAACAAGTTTCTTTATTTGAATTGACACTAAAGTTAAGGGACCCTTATGTGGATCCTTTGCATGGGGAGCCCCTACTCTTTGGGCCACCGTGTCTCCAACTTTTGCCTTGTTATTAGGCCTTGGGTCACCATCCATGTGTTGGATCTAAGGTTTGTGGTTCAAATTGCAATTTAAAAAAGTGACAAAGAGTGGGCATTTGACCCCAGAACATAATAAAACAATTGGTAGGCAACTAAATGTCTTGTTTTCTGGTTTTGGGTTTGGGTGTTAAAATCGCTATCTTCTATAGTAGCAACCCACAAGGAAGCCAAATATCCAACACTTAATTGAAAAATATAAAAAAAAATGATAAGTTTATCAAAAGTTGCTCGTTTAGAAACCGTCTTCATTTTGATATATTCATTTCAGGGATTGGCTTGTAACCATTTTTGTTATGACAAAAACTGGCCAGCTCATAAAAATTTTCGTTATCATAACAAATTCAATGACGATTTAACCTTATCTGAATGGTTAAAATTAGGTTCAAATAAAGGTTAAATCGAGTGTCACCTTCACATCTTCTTATCCATCTCCTCATCCTCGTCGCCTTTGCTGTCTTCGACATTATCATCTTTTCCATCTAGGGGGTCGGTGTTTTTTGCGAATTCAAACTCATCAACCATAAGATGCGAGAACGAGAGGAGATGATAAGATTTTACGAGAGGTTTCGATGAGGGAGAGGATGGTGACTTTAGAGTAGTAGCCGTAGCAGGTTGCATTGAATTTGTTAAGATAATTTTTTCATAACGAAAATATCCTCTGAACCATCCACATGCTTGGTTGTGATAAATTTGTAATATTGTTAGTTTTTTTATTAAAAAAAATCTAAATACATAATTGCTTGTTTTTATGGGAATACTCTGATTAAATTGTAATTACTGTTTTGAATTTTGGAAATAATTTTGGTGGAATATTAATTTGGTATCAATAATACATTTAATTAATGGCAAATGCCATAAATACAAACAAGTTTGGATTTGTTTAAAAAAAATCTTTATTGTAACCTGATAAAAAAGTTGAGATGTATCTATAAAGATGTCGTCTAAATGGGAGTCGAGCCTAAGTTCTCCTTGACCTTTGTATTATTTCAAACTTATAGTGCATATGTTAAGGTCAAATATTAACCGTTAGAAACATGTTTTTACTTTTTTTTGTGTGTCAATGAAGCTGTTAATAGAGAAGTTAAAATTTTCAGATATTAGAATGTTTGAGAGAAAAAGAGAGGAAAAAAACATAGAAAAAAAGTAAGGAAGAGAGAGAGAGAGATTGGAGAGGAGAAATAATGATCAGTACGAGAATATTGGACGTGGCTAATTTATTAGTTGATATTATAACCGTGCTAGAGGAGAATGATCAGTAAGAGAATTATTGAATGCGACTAATTTATTAGTTGATATTATAACCGTGCATACAATTTTAGCATTCGTAGTTTGTATTCATACTTTTTTCATTTCACAAATTAGAAATATGGCCTTGGTTGAAATTTATAGTAATTTATTGAGGGAGTGAACCCTACGTCAACGCTGAACAGAAAGTTAGAAACCCATATGGGCACTATTCCCAGAGAGAGAGAGAGAGAGAGAGAGTATAACTCCCAGTCCCAGATGGTCAATTTATATATTAAATGGGGCAGAATCATAACAAATGTTAAACTGCAGGTGTTTTATTAATTGCAGGGTGGGGTTATGATGAGGCAACCAGTATTTATTTGTCTCTTTCTGTTTGTCTTAGTCTTGGAATCTCTTTCTCTCACTCAGTGTTTTGAAACCATAACGCTGAGCGAATGAGAACTAATTACGAGTTATTGGTTCAACCGTCGAGTCAACTGTTATTGATCAGTGATTTCATAATTATGTCATTAATTTATTTATTAATAGTAATAAAATATTTTTTATTTTTTTACACTAGTTTTTATACTTAAAACTTAAAATTTTGAATTAAAACACAAAATTTCTCTTAAAATAGTGAACCGGCCGGTTCAATGACCGGTTCAATTGTCGGATTTCCGGTTCAACAGCTGGTTTGACTGAGTCTTGGCGAAAATAGGTTTTGACGGCCGACCGAACCGTTTCTTTAATTCGACCGGTTGAACCGGCAGGGTCAATCCGGTTTTTAAAAACATGCTCTCACTATGTTTTAGACAAATTACAAAAAAACTCTAATATTTAACCTTAATAAAAAATTAAATCTTATAATTTTAATTATAGCAAATTAAATCTTAAAGTTTTGATTCGGTCACAACTTAAACCATCCCCTAGTCTCTATTTCATTAAGATTGACAAAACCAACTTACTCCTACCAAAAGATTAGGTAAATGACAACATTCAACATTATGACCCTTCAAAAGCTTTCAACCATGCATTTAGAGCTTATTTTTATGCAATTAAGACGCATTTTCATGTTACAAGTCACTTTTTAGAGTTTTGCGTTAAAATGAGAAAAAAGACTTACGAACAACATCGTTTTTCCAATTTTTGGGTTATAATTAATTGATTATGTCAAATCTAATGAAACGAAGATTGACGGTTGATCTTAATTATGACATAATCAAAATTCTAGAATTTGATTTATCACAGTTACAATTATAGGATTTAATTTCTTACCGAGGTCTAACCCTGAAATTATTATTTTTTTTTATAATTTTTCCTATTTTTTAAAGTCGTTAAACTTTAATTCCAATTTCTTGCCTTGATTTTAGTATCTTGTTGTCTCTTTCTCTTCTTGTGGAGCATCCACATCACGCTAGCTAAAACATTCTTTTTAGCTAATTTAACTAGTAAAATTCTCAAAAAATATCTAAATCAAATTAGGTAAAAAATCCACAAATTTAACCTTGATACAATGTTTAGTAAAAATGACTATGAACTATTCACTGAGAACTTAATTTTTTATTGTTTTTCATGTACCTCTTTTTATATCGCCCAACTTTTTATAAAAGAGTAAATTACATATTATACCCTTATGCTTTTAGCAAAATCTCTTCGCATCATTGAAAGGGTAAAAAATATAACTGTTGAAAAAATTACGATGATCGTAAATATGTTAACCGATTTTAAAATATATCTTTTATAAATATCACTATTGGAATAATTAAAAATATGATCGTTGAAAAAATATTTAGAATGAAACGAAAAATTAAAATAGTAAATAAGTGACACTCTAATAAAATAGAGTTAGAATAGAGAGACTGACGGAGTGAGTGCTAAAAAAGTGATAAATTAAAATAGAAAATATAATTTTTAAATTATAATTTTACTCAAATTTAGTGAGACTGATGTGGATGCTATTAGCCTTGGAATCTCTCAGTATATTTTTGTAAATGCATATGGGTACCATTTAGGCCTCATTTGATTCATAATTTTAAGTCAACATTTTTTTAAACATTTTTCAGCCTTGATTTTAATATCTTGTTGTTTTAATATTATTTTTTTAATCTTTTATTTTTTAATTCGTTGTGATTAGATGAATCAAAAAAATAAAATAAAGCATATTTAAAAAATTAATAAAGACAAGTAATAAGGCAAAAACTGATTTTTTTTGTCTTCATTAAACTTTTGCGATTATGTTTTAATTTTTTATATTTTGCTTGTTCCTCTAGTTAAGACAAACTAGAAAAGAAAAACAAAAAGCTCGTGATTTTTAAACTTTTCTCCAATTGCACTCCTTTAATTTTCTATTTTTATTGGGATAAATTCACTTAAATACTCACGTATATTTTCACTACTTAGAAGAATATTTACGCAAATTCACTTAGAAAAAAAAAAAAAAAGAAAGAAAACAACTAGATCGAAGGGGAGTGGTAAAAGTTGTACTTTCTTGTTCAAAGTTTACTTACTTTAAAAAGTTGTATACAACAGTAAAAAGGTAAAATCCTGAGATCTTGATTTCACTTTATATAATGAAGTTATTTTGTAATGATTTTCAGTATCCTTTTTGTTTGAATTTTTTGTTTATAGTGATTTCTTTTGTATTTTTGGTCAAAAACTTTTAAGTTCCTTTTGACTATAGTCTACACTCTATGCACTAAAAAATTTAAAAAGTATGAATTGAATTTGGAAAGACATCTCCTTTATCCTCAAGTTTAAAATGGTACATTTCAACTCCCTCCCCAAAAAATAAAAATCTACAAAAGCCATTGTTGGAAAATATACTAAAATTTATGGAAATATCAACACTATATGCAAATATAATAAAATTAAAATTTTGAGTACAACTATGATACCATATCGTCTTGTTAATGTGATAACATAAACCAATTATATTATACCATATAGATATGAAATACCCTACGATGCATATGTGGTAGGTCTTATACACATATGGTAGATAGAGCTGAATTTGATTAGATAATTACATTAAATAGGGTGTTCACTTGCATATGTAGTGTTTTGTCATTGATTTCTGATATCACGTCATCTTGATATGATAGCTGCATCAAGGTTATATTCAATTTTTTCTCTTAGAGATAGAATTGTGAGATATTCGGCTACATTTCGAAAGTTCAAATTTTACATTTTTTACCTACCAATGGCAATGAGTCCTTTGTATTTTTAATATTTTAAAGTTCAAAAAATCAAGAAATTATGTAAACATTTTAGATACAAGTGCTATCTATTTGTATCTATAACTCTTATAAAAAAATAAAAATGCAAAAATAATGATGATTGGGTGGGAAAAGAATGAGGTGATAATTGATGATTTGACTTGTTAATCATCAACCTAATCTGCTGGTCATGTGGCATTTATTTGACTTATGTAAAAGGAAACTAGTAATCATGATCCCATTCATTGAGTGGAAAATCACTTTCATGAAAATCACATTAATGTGATTAAAAAATATTAATAATTTTTACTAATTCGATATCCGACTCAAAAATTAGAAAAAATAATTTTTATGATGAAAACAAAAATTTTAGTAATTTTATGATTTTGTTCTGAATTTGATCAAAAATAATTTTTTTCTTGTTTTCTTAATTTATATGGTTCTTTCATATAAAAACAAAATAAAAGTATGTGAACCCACAACATTTAATTTAATTTTTTTTATATATGCGTAGAAATTCACTAACTTAACTAGTTGGACAAATGAACTCTATGACTAATAACGATTCTCGCAATCCAAATAGAATGAAAGCATTGTGCATTGAAAATATTTTTCGTCATAAAAAAGAAAAAGAGTGTTTTTATGTACACAAAAAGTGTTTGAAATAATAATAATTTTTATGAATATTTTATTTATTTATTACTAATAATGGTAATTTCGCTAACAATACTCTCATTTTTCTTAAAATTCTGGCAATCCAAATCTAAAATAAGCTCATGCATTAAAAAGGCATCTCTAGTCATAAAATGAAAAAGAGTTTTTCTACGTGCACAAATGATGGGTCCCACAATATGGTCCATATATTACGGGACCCAATATTTATAAGAAAACTATTTGGAAGAATAATAACTTTTATAACTATTTTATTTGACAATCAGCATTAGCAATATATAATCCACCATAATTCTCTATTTATATAATTTTATCTAAATCTAAAATTAATCACAACACTATTTTTAAAAAAAAAAAACAAAGTTAGGCAAAGGGCTTTTTAGACATTTCAGAGGAGCTACTAGTGGCATATCCCGCACATTAATACCTGAAATTAAAGAATATCCTGAAGGGTACTTTAGGTATAATTAATACGTGTCCTCCTTTCCCGAGCGTATCTAAACATCTTCAAATCTCGCTTTGACCGTCGTACTCCTCTCTCTCTCTCTCTCCCTCTCTCTCCTCATCGCCTTTTCGCCGCTGTTGCAGAGCAAGCTCCCTTCCTTCCTTCCTCCCTCTCTCTCCCTCCTCTCTCTACACTTTTCGTCCCCTGCCACTGCAAGTATATTACGTACAGACATTTATTAACCGTTTCAGAGAGAGAGAGAGAGAGAGAGAGAGAGAGAGAGAGTTATCG
>BRYF01000027.1:10583586-10593586 GCA_030159135.1 Actinidia polygama | reverse complement strand
CAGTGAGTTTAGAACTTTAGATCGGGAATCGTACCACTGGAATCAATAGACTGAGTTACTGAATTTTCACAATTAATTCCTAAATTAATTCGACAACCAAAATTGATTTAGATTGGGATTTCTTTAGAAATTAAATAATGAACGATTTAAAGCTAAATTAAAAATGTTGTAATTCAAGAAGTGAAGAACTTAGGTTTTCAAATCCACCCTAGCCTTGTAACCAAAATCGTGCACCAATTTTGATAATTCGATGAACCTAATGACTGTGATCTGATATGGCTCAAGCCTTATGATATCGCTCAAAAATATCTTGAGATTAAAAATTGGTTATACCCTATCTTCGTAGAGCACAAACCGTCCTTGATATAATCTAGGCACAATTTGCCCCAACTAGGTATGGCTTATCTCAACTTTCATTCACAAGCCCACATAATACCGTTATATAACCTATTTATTCGGAATCACAGAGAACAAATACATACATGGAATTGGAAAAATTATAATTAATTCATTAAATATGAATCTTAAAGTTATACAACCATCGTAAAAATCATAAAAACCTTAAGAGAGGAGCCTAGTCGCTCATGTTGGCAAAGAAATCCATAAAATTCTTTTAGACTTCCATTAAATTACCCTGCACCCCCAGAGATTGGAAAATTGGCAGGTTGGCCATGAGCTTTTTGAAATTAGCAGTTTGGTCTCCAAATCCATTTTAGCCTACTAAATCACTCCAAAATGTTTCAAGTTGCGTTCTGGGACCTGTAAACATGAAATGGCATAGAAGGTATCAAGTAACAACGACAAAGGACTTAAAAAGTGTATTTGGAGGGTCAAAATGTAAATATGACAATACTTATCAAGTCATTTTCCTCGTTGTTGCCTTGTCTGTTTTATAAAGGACTTTCTTTATCTATGTGTTCGTATTGTGTGTTAAATGTTCCCTGTTCCTATGACCTATGTCCTATAAACTTGGAGAGGAGTGTTAGGTACAGGTATTTGTTGTATGGACTTGGACTCCAGGATAGGGTTGAATATCGATACATTAAAATTAATCTATATTCTTTTTAATCCTTCATATACTTCATATACTATAAACTACCAGCCACAAGACAACTCACTCTTTCCCATTGGATTTAGACCATTGGTCTTTAGTCACCTCAGTGAACCTGGATTATCGACCTTTCTGACTATTACTTCTTTCATAGACATAAGGGACTAATACATTGGCCATAGACTATGGCAAAATGATGTTTACAAAGTAACATAGAGCACTTCATGAGTAATTTGGTTATAGACTTGATCAACTAGACATGTTTGAGACGTATTCTATACCCTTGCTCAAGTGGGTATCTCACAAGTGTACTACACACATTTAGAAAAGTCCATGCAACACAATCTATGGATATGCTACAAACCTCTGATTTTGGAAACCTTAAATTTTGGAAATTTAACTATTCAATAAAAATCATAACAGCAACATCATGCAGTCACCTAGGCCTTTTTATTTATTTATGTTTTCTTCTTCTTTTACCTTTTTGTTTGTGGGGGTAGGGGTAGGGGTAGGGGTAGGGGGGGGGGGGGTATGTGTATTACCATGGTCTTTGGTGTCCCTGCCAGCTCCTATATTTATGCCCAGTTTTGCTAGCTTTAGATGGTTCTTGCCCATGCTAGAGCTAAAGTCCTAGCTCCTTCAGAGACTAAGGAAGAGCATAGGGTTGTCCCCTAGACCTGGGACCTACACACCAAGAGAAGAGAGCCTATTGCTTAGCACGTATTCCTTCTGCAGATTTGCAAGCCCCACCTGGTTCTTTGTCCCCTTAATTCCTTTCTCCAGGCTTTCACCCCCATCCCCTCCCTCTTCTCTTCCGAACCCCTGAAGAAAAAAAATGGTGGACCCAGAGCACCTCTAGCCGAGCACTTGCCCCATATTTTCATTTCATTGCTGCTGTAGCTTAACCAATTTTGGTTCTTCTGTCTTTGTTGCAACAGATATCAAAGTTTGGGCTAAGATTAAATTCCTTATTTGGAATTAGCTTTAAGATTAAGAGTGGATTGCAAACACGATGCTGTATGTCTAGCAAGGGGCGCCTGGGGCCGAGAAAGTCCACAAAAAGTGACGGAGACAGAGAACCACCTATAGGGCTTTCACATTTATTCAAGTACTGGGTGCTAGGTGTTGGGATCTCTTCTCTGGTTTGTTGTTTTCTTGTTTAGGGGTCAACCCTCTGCTATTAGTTGCTCACTTTGACAGGATGCTCTTTTAACTCCTTCCTCTTCGTTCATTGTTGTTGGTCAATTAGTTAATCCAGCTGGGGTCAGTTTGCAAATTAGTTAATCCGGCTAGTCAGTTTCCAAATTTTGGACGCTCATTGGGGATTTGTTGGTGCCACTGTGGTGGCATGGCCTTATAAGTTTATCTTAATTATAACCCAACACAATTTTTGGTATATACAAAAAAATAAATGTTAGCCCCCCCACCCAACCCAACCCAACCCAACCCAACCCAAATAAATAAAAAAATAAAAAAAATTAATTAAATATAATAAATAATAATAATAATTTAACCTTAGCCCCCCCAAACTAAATAATTTTACCTCACCGCAACTATGGACAATAATGACCAGCCAATTCTATATTATTCTCCACAATATTCCTTGTACCATGGATGCATAATCCCCCCACTTATCCCAAGGATAGTCCTATGTCCCTTTAGGTTGTCCGACAACCAAAGGTAGCCTTAGTGGTTAATGTTAGAATTTACTTGTTCACTTGAACTCCCTTGGGGGACGCCCAAATGACCGTAGTCTTGTTCCCCTAATGGAGAGGCTCAAGTTCAACCCTCCTTAACTCTCAATAAACAAAAAGTATGTACAACATAATAATAGATGGGAAGAACATTAAGTTTCAAGTTGGGCCTTAAGCTTATACTGTTTCAGTCTTTCAGATCTTGGGTTTATAATGGCTTGTTATGAAGTGTGTTCTCAGCATCCAAACATGGCGAGATTTCGAGATTTTTTTTTCTTCAGAAGAGGTGGTGAAGTTTCATGATGGTTTTTTGAAATCTTGGATTTCTTTTGAGTTTTTAGATTTAGCACACTCTTTTAAATTAGGTATCATGTAGTTTGGAATTCTTGTCATTAGGTGTATTTTTTTTTTCCCTTAGTCGTGAGATAGTCTCCTTTAGAGATGGTGCTTCTAAGCTAATGTGAGCACCTGGTCATCGAGAGGGCTGATTGTAAGCAGCCCGTCACTTCTCACTGCTTGATATAGTGTCTGCATGTAAGAAGCTGTGGATAGATGATAAATAATTTGATTAAAGAGCCAAATTCTCGTATTGCACATGTACATGTTCCTGCAACTCGGCTGAGTAGGGCAGTTGGACGTAAGGTCATATATTGCTTGTTATTGGATGCTTACATATAAGCTGTGTCAACAGCTTTTTATTGACGGATGCACGTTTGCCACTTGTGCCTTCTTCTTATTTTACAATTTTTTTCAACATTAATTCAGTATGATGTAAACTTTGTTTTTGGAGAGCTTTTTTAGGAATTGAGATTCCAGATTTGGTAATTGGTATTTAACAGTTTACTTATCAAAAACATAAAGAGATTTTGTTATGTAACTATAGCATTATCTTGCTAATTCCTAGGGTTTAGCTCGGACCTTAAATTTATTTTTGCATAGTTTCAACCTTGACCCATGTGTTATTTAGATCCGATTTCAGTTGTAGTCGTGAGAACCTCCAACCAACTTCATCGAAATATTTCCAATGTAATTGTGGCTGTCCTTCAGAGTCATAAAGAAAATGGCTCCTGGTTTTTTCTTGAACCCAATGACTGTTCGCTTTGAATGATTACAGTAACTAATCTGATTACAGTGATAGTTGCTAACACAGTGACTACTTTAAAACAATGTTTCAGGTCAAACGAACGCTAAGTCAATTTACACCTGCACACTGGGACAAAGATGAATGGCACCCCCTCCTTGGTCCATGGCGTTTTATACAAGTTCTATGTTTATGCATTGTGTTCTTGACAGTCGAGCTCAACACATTCTTTCTTAAGTTTTGTCTTTGGATTCCTCCTCGAAATCCACTGATAGCGTATAGGTTGATCTTGTGGTGGCTAATTGCAATACCGACAATTCGCGAGTACAATTCATACTTACAGGATCGGTACAATCTCTCTTCCTTTTTCAGCCAATGTGCAATTGATATATTATAATGATTAAAAGTATGAGTTGAGTTGTGAGCTCTCATCTTTTTTTAATGTTTGTTGATTATTGCGAGGTTTTTCAGAAAACCAGCAAAGAAGGTGGGTACATTTTGTTGGCTTTCTGTTGCTATCTGCATTGTCGAACTCTTCATTTGTATCAAGTTCGGACATGGTACGTTTTCTGTCTTATTATTTTATCAGAAGGCACTATGGTTGTTAACTGCATATAGCTGCTGGATTGGTGTTAATTACCCGTTTGTGTATTTCTGTTAAAGCTGTTTTTGGATCATGGATCATGGATTTGTGGAAGGACGTATTAAGGGAAACCATATTAGTATATGCTATGAAGCACAGATACTTCTAGAAATCATCAACATTAAAGAATAGTTCAAATTCTAATAAAAATATATATTATACTTTAATACTTTACCTATATCCTAATTTTTTATGTTTAGGCGTATCGCCGTACTCGCATTGTACTCGTATCCCATATCCGTATATGTGCTTCCTAGAGTATATGGAACATTTGGATATTGAACTCATCCTCGAAAAGTGTGCATTAACACCGCCCATTGAGCGGTGATTAGCAGGACCGATAGTATATCTACCTTTTTTACTTGATTTCGTCATCTTTCCTTCACCTTTTCATTTTCCTACATAAATTTCTTCACAAATTTGTAATCCAAGCATACCCTAAGACTGCTATCTGATGTACCTCTATTTGTTCACCACCAGGATTATTTCCCAAATCAATGCCTACGTCGCTGGTGATTTTCTGGTCTTCTATCGGGACGGCCCTTTTGATATTTTTGATTGTATGGTCGTGGCAACTGCATCGGACTCTTCGGAGGAAACACCAATGATTTTCTGTTTTACTTCGATCATTCTTTCATTGCTTCTTGCTCTTACCGGTAACCAACATGGTGGTTGTAAATACTTGTCACCTTCTTGAGTTGTAAATGCTTATTTTCTTAGGTAAGTGGATCACAGATTCCGAATAGAAATTCTTTCTTTTAGATAGTGGTAAAGGTCTTCTAATGTTAGTCTTCGAGTAATGAGTTTGTCACCTCAATAATTGGCAATTTATTTTTTTTATGTTTTGGTTGTGCAGAAACCACTATTTTGCATTTGTATTCTCTTGGTTTGTTGCTGAGTTTAAATATAGTTGTTTTCTGCAGCATCTTCTGCTCTCATTGACTGTTGAAATTTGGTTTCATTGTTGCTGAAGTTTTAAGTGTTTGCTAAATGCTCAATCGCACATTATCTTAGTTAATGTCTCAATTTTTCATAAATTGCCTTAATTATTCTTCATTTCCTGCTTTTCACCTTTGAGTGAGCTTGACTCAAAAAGTTTTATTGATTATGTTTCTGATACAAATACATGCTGGTTGTGTTTTTCAATTTCCTTGGAAATAATCTTTCTACCATCCTAATTTGCACACCTTTTCTTTTTGTTCTCCACATTCATCATCACCTGCATTACATCTTTTAACCTTTTATTACACACACAGCTTGTACCACCCATGGTTTCGATTTCTGCTGCTTCACTTGAACTAGCATATCAAGACTTGTAACGTTTATTCTCTTGCTTTCTTCCTCTGAATTTAGACCGGAAATCTGAATCTAAACTGGGATGTGAAGCGAATCCACTTTGTCCCCCCAACTATTTTTTCCACGAACCTCGAATTTCGCATCGGATAAGCTTGCTAAAATCCCTTAAACCCTACATGGTAACAATGCTTTCTAGGTTGAAAATGGCATAGTAGATATCATTCTTTTCCATGAGGTCCTTCCTCTAACAATCTCTTCATTTTTAGCCTCCCCATTCACTTGGAGTAGGTGTGTATACCTAAATGGCTTCCTCCTCAAAGCACTTGAGGAGGCCATTGCCTTCAAGAATCCCCGAGGCCATTCAAAACCCATTAAGTAGATTCATGTTATTGTGACCTTGTTCAACTCCAGCCTTGAGAATTCCATCACCATGAGGCTTACAAAGGGCTTGGACTATATCTGAGCTTCCACATTCTCTTCTGTATTCTAGTATCATGCTAGAGAGTTGGTGGGTCTCGAGGAATTGATCCGGCATTGTCTGAAAGATGAATTTCGAACAATTTAGATGTTAGTTATGGCATCTGATCTTGGACTTAACTTGACAGATTAGAATTAGAGGCAATGTGTTGATTTTACCTCGAGCATCCATCTCACGTACTTCACGTTGTTTACGTGGTGGTTCATGTCTAGGTCACTCCTCTTTGGCTGCAAAACACAATTCTCATTATTAAGAAGTTGCCTCTGTAGGTAAGGAATCCTCTGTCTCAAAATATCTATGTTCTCATGTTCCAATGCACTTACACTTGTACGATGGGTGGTAATATCAAAACAGACAAATCCCGAAGTAGGATATGCGACTGGCAATGTATTGGGATATAAGAACAAGAATTTTGGGGGGAAGAGGATCTCGTGCCCCGCCTGTAGCATATCAACTGTTTGATGTTCTGTTCTAATGAGTTTTACCTTCAAGTTAGAGTTGACATACTTGGCTTTGTCATCCAGTTTCTCAATTTTCTCACTCACATCTTCTTGGATGGCTTGCTTCTCGATGAACCAAGGGGAAAATCTCAGCCCTCACCTCCTCTGGCATCTTGGAAAGGTGCCGGGTTTGCTGGTTCATCATCACCCAGTTACTGTTCCATATTCAAAACCTTCAGTTCTTATCTAAATGATGCCTTTTTTTTTTTTTGAAAAACCAAGGAAAAAGTGGGTTGGGAATTGAATATGTATGTGTATATATACATACCTCGTTGCTTGTGCAAAAAACAAGACCCGTGGCGTGGCTTCGGACAAGCCAGTCTCGCCGCATTCCATTTTTCCCTGATGCTCCAACCCATGTGTCAATTTCAATTACCTCACCACTGCAAAACTCATCATGTTATGATTTTGAACCAATAGTAACTGTGTCTGAAGATGGGACCATACCAAGATTTTCCAAGAAAGTTTTGCAACTAATGTTTAAATCTACAGATGATGATTCTCATCAATTTGCGGATTTGTTAGATTTTTATTCCACGGTGTACATCACAAGAACAAAGTTGTACTGTGAAGAAACTGAACGAAACTAAGAGTTTGGCTTCTGTTGTTGATGAGGTCGAATGTGGGGTATTTTAGTATTAATCAAAAAGCTTGTCATGGCTTAAAAAAATAGGTATTGTATTGATTAAAGAATTGTCTATGGCAATTAAATTCGAGCTCTAGAAGTTGGTATTATCTCGTGTTTCGGTGTCAGCATTCCTTAAATAAGAGACGATTCTCGATACATGGAAGATGGTATTCAACTTCTGTATCCAAATTTAGTCACCATAGCATTACTGTTGATTGAGTGATGATAAAGATGACTGACAAATTACCAAATTGGGTAATGATCCACTTCCATTTGCATTCTAGAGACAACCCATATGAGATTGTTTCTCATCATTCCATGTGTGGCACCAAATCCATCACCAAGCAGCCCAGACATCCACACATGGTTCAAAGATGTTTCCTGAGCATTCATCAATATGCTTTTTAGGATCTTCATTTTATTAGCTAACACAGAGCACTTCCAACTATTCTCTACTAGTCTATTTTCATGTGCACGTGGTGGATCTCTTTATGCTGTGTTTGGATTGTAGATTTGCGAAGGAGACATGGAAGGAGAGGAAAAAGTAAAGGAAAAGATAAGAATGTTTTGGAAACATGTTTTTCATTTTTCGTTATCTAGAATACACAGAAAGCTTGTTTGGTGAACTGTTTTCAAAACCTATATTTTGGGGAAAAAATATTTTGAAATAACCCATTTTTTAGATAACACCAATGTTTTGAAATAACTCATTTGTCAAAAAAAATCAACTAAAAAAATGAATACGATATGAAGACGTGTTGTCAGAAAGTAGTTTCTGAAAGTTCTATTCAAAACTATTTTTGACAATAACTTAACCGTGTGCTATATACCCGCTAGAAAATATATACGACATGAAAGCATCTTGTTAAAAATTAGTTACTGAATGTGCTAAGCAAAACTGTTTCTGAAAACAACCACCAACCTGAAGAAGATTGAGGATGCTCTCAATGGTTGCAGTTTTATCTGCTCCGACTTCGAGGACCGGATAACGACTGTTTGCCTGTACCCAACACCGCCTTCTGTGATCAGCCCTTGTCGGAACGGATCGTCAGACTGCTTCTTCGTCAGAATATTTTGTCGAACTTGCTGGGTCTTGATGTGGCCATTTTCAGCCTCAGGAGCAACTTTAATGCTAACAGCCCCATTTTTAGTTGACAAGCCAGAAGAAGTCCCATTTATCTTGATGCTACTAGGGTTTTGCTTGTGTGGGTCATGGTGATGTTTTCTAATGGAAGAACATCTAATGGTGAAAGAAGCTAGGGAAGAGAGAGAAGCCATTAATTTCTTATTCTCCAACTCTTTTTTTTTTAATTCTTATTCTCCAATTCTTTTTTTTTTTAAAAAAATGTAAGTGTTTAGCGTGTTGGTGTGGTTTTATAGGAGTTTGGTGGCGGATACTACAAGAGAAAATCTAGAATTTAGAGGACAAAAAGAGGGAAACTTCTTGTGGAATTGGATATGAACTAAGGGAGTTTCATGTCTTTCGAGAGAGATGTTGTAGGGAGTTGCTAAGTTTGAGTCAAGGTATTTTTAGTAGTGATCGACAAGGGGCTTATATATGGTAAATTTCACCTTGAGTTCCTGTAGTTTAGGCAAAGTTTCAGCTTGGTCCTTATAGTTTTTGTTGGGCCAATAATTTCTCCCATTATTGACAATTTTGTATGACAAAACCAAATCTTTTCATGTATTTTGTATTTTGAGAGTCTGCATGATTAGCATCGAATCCATCACATGGTCAAAAAAGCCAGGAAAATTGAAGCATGCAACTAATCGAACCGATCCAAGAAGATCTGCTTGACTTGTGAGCGCCCCTCAAGCGGAAGGTTCTTTCTCAAAATCGCCCACCCGACCTACAAGCAACAGGCACTGCCTGGAAATCGCTGGCCCGAAAATCAAGCAGACGGCTAACGGCCTATAGCGGACAATTTTGGCAAGAAACATGAAAAGGAGGGTTTTTTGGATTTGCTAACCTAAAAAGGAAGGGTTATGAGATTTTCTAACCCATATGGGCTAATAAGCCTATTTAAACAAGCCCTAATTCATTGTGAGACCCTTCTATATCAATTATCGAAACTTTTCCATGTACTTGACAGATTTCCAGAGATATCATTGAGGTTCATATTTTCTCAGTAGTGATTCAAATATCACATCAAGGTTCAAGTCCTTTGGACGACCTTAAAGGCAAGATTGAGGACTCTGTGTATTTTGGTTTTGTTTGTGATCAAGTCAAGGAGATTTGCGTTGGTAGTAGTTAGCAAGGATTTGGCAAGAGCATTTAACATCAAAGAGTGTGAATTCACTAGCGTTGTGAGGAATCTCTAATGTCTACTTATTTTCTTCTAGTGCATTCTTCTCTAATTTTAATTTCATAATTTTTTCTCTACTTAAGATTTTTTTACATAAATTCTTGTGTGATTTAAATATTTCATATTTTCTTGTGATCGCTTGCTTGGGTAAAATCAACTAAAACAAACTAACCCTAAAAAAGATCTTTTTTAGTTTTAATTTGAACAATTAGATGCAAAAAAGACCCAAAAAACTCATCAAATTTCAGTTAGTATTTTTAACGGATGTGGATGGAGGGGCCACACCGATTGGAAACTATAAGATTGTAAATGTTTAAATTAGA
>BRYF01000027.1:10573586-10578586 GCA_030159135.1 Actinidia polygama | reverse complement strand
TTCTAACTAGAAAAATATAAGAGATAATATCTCTTAATAGTTCTAGATACTCGAGAGTTTTACTCTCACATGGACACTCCATGTGAGCCAATCGGGATTGGGTTTGGCTACTTGGTTTGGACTCATCCAAGTGGGATGGACTCAACAGGAATAACAAACAATAGCACTTAAACCAAAATATCTCCCATAATCAAAAGAATGCAAGAAAGTAAGTAGCACCTAATTTATCATATTGAAAAGGACAATATACTTGTCCTACGAAGGGTGAAAAAGTTTAAACTCCAAGATTGTGTTTGGTTGGATGGAATAGAAAGGAGATTGGAATGGAATTGGAATGAAATGATATAGGAATAATCATTCTCATATTGTAAGGAATAAAATAAAATAGGAATGAAATGATCATTCCTTCATTACCCTAGGATGATCGTCATTCCTTTGTTCTAATGAATGATCGTTTCAAATAGAATGATTATTCTATTATTTTTTGATCAACTAAATACTATAATGATGAAGAACTCATAGAGGTTTGAGAAAGGGTTTGGGTGTGCGAGGTAGGGGTACACACGGTTTAGATTGGTCCGGTTCACTATAGTGTAGAGTTTAGTGGCCTTAAATTGGAGGAGTGTTTGGGATAAAAATTAAGAAAAAAAATAAGAAAATTTATTTTTAAATCCATGATGTTGTTCGCATTAGTACCAGGTTTCTCATTAATCATTTATTAGATCGTAAAAAGTTATATTTAAGTCGCTTAACTTTCCACATTGTGGGTAGCAATGTTATGAATAATTATGGTATATATTATAAAAATTATGTTGTATGTTATGATCGGTTGTTATAATTATTACGAGAGTGCATATGTTAAAAATAGTTGCGGAGATTTATTATACATCATTAATTTCTTTATAAAGAAACTTTTGTGGTGAAGAAAAATTATGCTATTTTGTGCTTCTTTTTGTTATGATCTGTGGCATTTTTACGAACTAATATTGTAATGTTATATTATGCACATGATATGCACCATTTTTGGAGCGTGTACCTTAGATTTTTCTTAGACAAAAAGGGTCAAGCACGCTATTTTGCGCATCATGTAAGATTTGTTGGTTCAGATTCTATTTGGTGCATTCACTTGGTTGGTAGAAATACTCTAGTGAATATTGAACTTAGGTAATTTGTCCATATTCATGATACATGAACTTGGTAATTCATAAACTTGGATATACATAGACTTTTTTATTCACGTATTTGGAAGATGAATGTACGTATTATTTGCAGAATTCCTATTGATGATGCCTATAAATTAGTTGGCTAAGTTACGATTAAATGATTGTGAGAGCACAAGTGCATAAGTGCGAGTGCGAGGCAAGGGCAAGTGAGAAAATTATAACTTTCTTCTCTTTTATATTAGTAGATTAATTTGTTTGCCCGTAAATGTAGGCAAAAGCTGAATCACGTAAATTCTTGTCTTCTTGGGATTATTTCTATTTTATTTGTTTGTTTGTTTGATCCACTTCGACTTATTAAGTGTGTGACGTTTTGCACAGCCTTCCGCACAATACACCAACATTCTAAAAACTTGTTAATACTAAAATTTTATAACTTGAACTTTAAAATATCATTTTACATAAAAATTATATTTTTGGAATCGCCTCACTGATCTTTAAAACAAGATTCATATTGAACACAAGATGTATTACCCCGACCCGTAAATAAATTTTATTTTATTATAGTAAGGGTAAATAGGTAAATACATAGGTAGCAATTTAAATTTTTTTGAATTTTTTACGATAATAGAAATTATACCCGAATATAATTTTCTGATAAACTGAACAAAAATTGAGATACGTGTCGAGCGTTTAGGAAAAGACCAGGTGGCATTATGAGGGCCACATAGTGGTGTGACTTACCACCATAAATCACCACAAGCCATTAATGGCTTGGGTGACTCACCTCATGAGTCACACCTTGACTCACCAAGCCAAACCCCCTAAAGTCAACAATAACAATATATTTTATCCCAACACATGAATGTTGGGAACTTGTGCACAAGAAAGTTGCGCAAGAAGGAGAGAAAGAGGGAAAGAAAGAAATAGAAGGAAAGGAAAGGAAAGGAAGAAGAGAGAAAGATATAGGAAGAGAAAGGAAGAAGAAGAGAAGGAGAAGTGAATAATATCACTTAGTTTTCTCCAAACTCAGGTAAAACCTTGTCTCTTTCCTATCGTTTTGTAATTTTCTTTCACTAAATAAGTGATAAATGATTGGGATAGGAGTAATAACCCTATCATGGTTAAAGTTTAACAACACATTGAGAATAAGTCACGCATACGCTGTTGTACGATCGAACCCCAAATAGTGAATGCCCTGTTTTTCATCAAAATAGTTAGTTAGTATTTTGGGTGTATGTCCTTCACACGACAATATTGACTTAATTCGAGTTGCGTATGAAAGCTATTTCAAATACCTACAACTTTTTTTTAAAGAACATGCTTGAAATTCATGTTAGGAAAAAAATAATATTTTGTCTTATCCTGGACCGGTTTAGCTTTTTCCTGACCGATCCATCTTTTTCAGTAAACCTATTGTCTTGTCCTGGACTGGTCCAGTTTTTCTCTGATCAGTCCAGCTTTTCTAGGAAACCTACTATTTTGTCTTGAACCGGTTCAGCTTTTTCTTGACCAATTGAACCTCAAGAATTTTTATAAATTTGAGACCCAATTGATTTGTCTAGTATCTGAGTCACTACCGATACCTTGTACACACTTACTACTCTTATATTAAGTGCACTAAATAGTAATTCAATTAGACAAATAAGGTAAATGAAAGGATAATTAAGGAAATAATACTAAATTCAGAATTGGTGGTTGCAGGTAACGTACTAATTTGCTTTTTACCTGCGTATGTGTTATATGAGACGGGTTCTTCTCATACATTTGTATCCACACAGTTTCCTAGAAAATTGATTAAGGAACCTTAACCACTAGGTTATGAATTAATAGTGTCACAACCTATGAATAAGGACATTGTTTACTCAACCGTATATCGACACTGTGATGTCTATGTTGAGAATACGATTATACCTACAGATTTAATACCGTTGGAAATAGTAAATTTTGATGTCCTATTTGAAATGGATTGATTACCAAGAGTGGAGCCACAATTCATTGTCCAGATAAATGTGTAACATTTAAGAACTCAGAACAAAAAGAATTCAATTTGAAGGAGAAAGGATAATAACTCCCCCATACTTTGTATTCATAGGTTGTGCCCAATGACTATTACGAAAGGGTTGTTGGGGGTATCTGTATAGCGTGGTGTTGTCTTCGTCAGAAGACTTATCTATGAAGGACATTCCTATAGTCCGTGAATTTATCAAGGTATTTCTTGAGGAGTTGCTAGAAATGCTTGTGAATAGAGAAATTGAATTTACCATTAAGGTTACGCCCGAAAAACTCATCCAATTTTTAAAGCACCATACCGTATGGCTCCTGCAGAGTTGAATGAGTTAAAGATACAATTGCAAGAATTGATAGACAAGAGCTTCATAAGACTGAGTTCATCGCCGTAGGGAGCACTGATATTTTTTGTGAAGAAGAAAGATAGGACAATGAGATTGTGTATAAACTACCGCGAGTTGAACAAAGTTATAATTAAGAAAAAGTATCCGTTACCAAGAATTGATGATTTATTTGATCAACTACAAGAGGCTTAAGTATTTTCAAAGATCGATTTGTATTCCGGATACCATCACCTCAAGGTGAAGTCGGAGGATATTGAGAAAATAGCTTTTAGAACACGGTATGGATATTATGAGTTTCTAGTAATGCCATTTGAAGTAACCAATGCGCTAGCAGCATTAATGGATTTGATGAATTGGGTATTCAAGAGTTAGATAAGTTTGTGATTGTATTCATAGATGACATTCTTATCTATTCAAAAGATGAGGAACAACATGTGGAACACCTAAGGATTGTGTTGCAGACACTAAAGGACCAAAGGTTGTATGCCAAATTCAAGAAATGTGAATTACAGTGCCATTGACAGATTTGACCCACAAAGGAGAACCATTCGTTTGGACGGAGAAACGTGAACAAGGTTTTACGAAGCTTAAAGTTTAAGAGTAATAATCCTATCATGGTTAAAGTTTAACAATACGTCGAGAATAAGTCACGTATACGTCGTTGTAAGATCGAAACCCAAATAGTGAATATGTCATGTTTTCCGTCAAAATAGTTAGTTAGTATTTTGGGTGTATGTTCTTCACACGACAATATTCTGACTTAATTCGAGTTGCATATGAAAGTTATTTCAAATACCTACAACTTTTATTTAAAGAACAGGCTTAGAATTCAAGTCAGGAAAAAAAATAATATTTTGTCTTGTTCTGGACTTGTTCAGCTCTTCCCTGCCTGACCAATCCATCTTTTCCAGTAAACATATTGTCTTGTTTCAGACTGGTTCAGCTTTTCTCCAATTAGTTCAGCTTTTCAGGTAACCTACTATTTTATCACGAATTGGTTCAGCTTTTTCTCTACCAGTTGAACCTCAAGAATTTTTATAAATTTGAGACCCAATTGATTTGTCTAGTACCTGAGTCACTATCGATACCTTATACACACTTACTACTCTTAGATTAAGTACACTAAACGGTAACTCAATTAGATAAATAAGGTAAACGAAAGGGCAATTAAAGAAAGAATACTAAATTCAGAATTGTTAGTTATAGGATTGGAATCCGAGGAACCCTTACCTTAGCTTATGAGCAAGTATGGGAAGAAAGAACGTGATATAAACCTAAGGTGAGTCTTGTTATGTTTACTTACTTAAAAGTAAAAGTTCTACGATTAAAGCATGTATATTTTGATTGTTTAAACTTGATGTTTTATGATTAAATGCATGCTATTTTTTACAAATGTCCATGAAATATGATTACTTTAGAAAATCATATTTGAGATGACACATGGTTCGAACTATGCCCCGACTGTTAGGAGAAAAGAATATAGCGA
>BRYF01000027.1:10553586-10556086 GCA_030159135.1 Actinidia polygama | reverse complement strand
TTGTCTTGCCTCTCAACTCACAGCACACCGCTCTCTGCCCACAGCTCATAACACAACACAGCACACCACAAATCTCAGCACCCTGTCCTCCCTTTTATAGACCAAGAGAAGGAGGTGGTGGTAGACTTCCAGTAGAATACCTGATAGTTATCCTATTCTACCTAAAAATAATATTCTCAAGTGTTTTAGATAATTCGAGAGTTTTAGTCTCACATAGACACTCCATGTGAGTCTCAATCGGGTTTAGGCTCATCTAGGCGGGCTTGAACTTATCCAGGTGGGCTGGACTCAATTGTTTAATCAAAACTTTATGTTTTTTAGATATATCTTGACGAGAAGAGTCCGAAAATAGAGAAAAAATTATTTAATTTAAAAAACAAGTGTACTAAAGACAGAAAAGGTAATTTACCATAAGAAAAAGAAATTTGGGTGCCTACAGTTTGGGTATGGGTATTTAATTTGAAGTGCTTAGGGTTTTGTTGAGGGGCTGTGAGATGTGGGTTTGAGTGAGGGTTAAAAAGGAGTAAAGGGGGAGTTCGCAATGGGGAGGGAGATGAATTGCATAGGTGGAGGGGAAACGTACCATCAGTCGTATATAACCAGACCAAGGGACTGGTTAGAAGTAGACAGTGAAAATTGTAAAATGTCTAGTTTGATAACGAGGCTGTTGGAGCACTCAATAGTATTATTGGCTGGTTATTTTAGCCAACAAGCCCTCTTTAAAGAGTCTGTTGGAGATGCTTTAACTGAGTTTTATGGAATTAGAGCATCGGGCATCAGCCTCTTAAATTTAAGCTAAATTATAACTCAAAAATTATTTATTCTATTTTAGCTAATTAATTTTTTAACACTAACTGTATCAACATCTCTACTCTAATTCTATTTTCTAATAATATTATCTCTTTACTATTTTTCATCCTATCCCATAATTTTTTTAGTAGTCATATTTTTGAAATGGTCACGTTATTAATTCAACATTAATATTTTTTAAAGAATATATTTTTAAAATGGTCATATTGTTCCAATGGTGTTATTTTTTATAAAGTAGATTTGTACGAAAGTTATATGGTTATATTTTTACGAAGATCATATAGTTATATTTTTATCTGATATCATAAAATAAGGTCACTTGACTCTTAACTGAATTGTATATAGATGGAAAGACCAAGTATAGAAAGTTGATTGATACAATTAAAACTGAAAAATACAAAAATATATTTTAGTAAAAGTTAGATTACAAAATATAATTTACCCAATGAGTTTAACAAGTGGATAGTACCTAGTCATTGTTTGCTAGACACTATTTACAAACTAAATGTGTAGGCTATTTTGGTTATTTTGACACCATTTTAAAGGTTTTGTTGGTTAAAATAGCTAAAAAAACAATAATTTAGCCCACTTGATATGGATGCTCTTACATTCCAAACTTGGGTGAAAGGTATTTTTTGCTTGCATATTAAATTTGAATTTTGTTTCAATTCGGTTGATTTCTCAATTACGAAAAAAGTAAAGTTAGGAGTTTTATTTAGTTTACAAGGGTAATACTGAAAACTAAAAACCTTTATACCAATAATTAATGCATTAATTTCTATTTATTTATTAAGCGTCTCTAACTACAAAGTACTTAAATCAAAAAACAAATCTATTATATTTATTGTTTCTAAACAAGTGTCATAGAAGTACTTGTTAGAGCATTTCCAACTCAATCCTCGATTTTAGAGGATAAAAATAATATTTTGAAATAAAAAAATAAATTTTAAGAGTTTTACTATTCACTTAATCTCTAATCACAAAATTTTACTTTATTCTCTAAAAAGTTTCCTCCAATAATAAGCCTTCAAATTTTCCTTCCAACCACTTCAAATTATTATTAGTTAATTAATTAAATTTTTTTACCTTTGTTAAATATATTCAATATTAACATCATTTTAAAGGTATTAACAATATTTTTACAACATTACCAAATTTATAAATATTAAAGCTATATATTAAAAGCTATAAGTATTTTATTAAAATATAACACAAAGTACAAGAAATATAGTTGGTATTAGAACTAAGATAAAATGCTCGTGAAGATAAAATTGGGATATCAAAAAATGAATAGTGAAATAGAGGCTTCCTCTTTTTTTTCTCATTCTTTAAATATAGAGGATGAAACCTAAATTCGAGATTTAAAAGCTTGGTTGGAGCAATATTTTTTTTTAAAATAAAGATATAGATGGTGAGTTGAAGATGCTTTTGACTTTGTTCCCACATCCAACTTATTGATGGGTCAAGATCCTCTGAAGTATATGTCCCATGGAGTGTTCATGGAATAATTAAAATGACGTCAATAAAATGACGTTATTTTATTAATGCTAAATTTTTTTAGAATGCTCAAAATGGCGTCGTTTTGATTTTGTTGAATTTTTTTTTGTTTCCCCCTCTCTTTCTCTTTCAGAACACAGCTTTGCAGTCATCCTGTGCAAACCCTCCTCCCTCTCTCTTTCTAGAAGCTCAA
>BRYF01000027.1:10528586-10536086 GCA_030159135.1 Actinidia polygama | reverse complement strand
ACTATCTTAATTATTGGGCAGTGGCACCTCAAAAGGTAATTAGAAAGCTATTCTTTAATTAATATGACAGATTGGTTAATGTTTACTTTGCGGACAATTGGAGCTTCTGGCCTTAGATATTTATTTATTCAATTCAATTCAACTCAGATTTGAACTAGGAATTAGATTTGTTTTAGTTGGGATCTATGTTACATGAACTCTTCTAAATGTATAAAGCACTTGTGTCTGGACACTCGGGTATGGTATGAGATGTGTTAGACATTTTCGTCTGATCTTCACCTAGATCGATCGATATCCAGGGAAACTCAGCTAAGTTAGAGTTGCCAAAAAGGTATGAGGCAAATGCGAATTCCCTGCCATTTTTTGTAATAGTTGTGTTGTAAGATGTTGGGGAAGAAGAAAGATCTGGGGGACATCCCTCTTTGATGGAAAAAAATACGCCAACACCTAAAATAGATAGATTCTCTTGAGATTGATAAACAGATTCGGAGAATCTGGGGAAGGTTGCTGCATTTGTCGAGTATATCGTATAACTTTCTCTTTTTTTGGTAATTATATAATTTTATAACTTATCAAATAAAAAAAAGAAGATACAATTTTATAACATGAATGTTGGAAAGCACTATAGAGTCTTGTAAGATATTTTATTCATTCACTTTAATGTTGAGGAAATATTTGGGGATTTCTTAAACCTTGACAGTTCAAAAGAACTTTCCATTGCAGTTTCTCATGAAACAAGTCTATCTTTTGTGGACCAATTTTTTGCCTGAAGTTGAAACTTAAACACTGGTTTCATTTAATATAATTAGATTAGTAATATCTCCCTATAGTTTGTTCGCCATTGAACACTGATTAAAAAATTTACTTCAGCATTACTAACTATTCTAATTCTCATGAAGATTGTGCTGTGATCAAATTATTTCGTCTAGTTGCTTCTTGATATTCGGGAAAGTATAGAAGTTGAATGGTAGACCACGTTGCTGAACCTGCAGAACAAATCATTCCTGTCTCTTGATAAAAAAATCTCTTTACTTTTCTGTGTTGCTGTCAAGTTGGTCTTTTTTCCATCCTCTGCTTTTTTACTGACATATATGCCAGGTGGCAAATTGGTCCTTTTGGTATACCTTGTTATACCTGTATTATAGGTTACACACAGTGATGTGTGTGTGTGTGTGTGTGTGTGTTATACAAGGTCCTATTGATTTAAAAGCTTTTAAAGTACAACTGTTAATGAGTTACTGCAAAGTTATCCAGAGAAAAAAAAAGAATTCCTAAATGATGTCTGTCTGCATTGCCTTCAGTCTGATTGGTGGCAATCTTATGACTAACTTCAGTTATTGGACAATTATTGTTACATGTTTTTATTCATTCTTCAAATGATGAAAAGTCATGCATAGCATGCTAAATAGTCAGGAAGTGAATCAGGTAAAGTTGGATAGTGTGCATATCAAGGTGTACTAATTCTTTGTACCAGCTGAAGCTAAACTGTCTTTTTTTTTTTTTTTAAATAACTGTTCACAAGTATTACGAGGAGCTTGAAATTAGGAACAGCTTTCTGGGTCAGAATCTAGAAGTAATCATGGAATCAACAATTGTATGGCAGAGCATCTCAATAATAGTTGGGAAAGGGACTCTAGGAGAATCTTGGGCATGATTTATATCAATATTTTGTTGGAGAAAGTGAGGAGACCTGTGTTACTTGCATTTTTTTCCGCAGGTACCCTTGTGCTTCCTCCCCAACTCCCTATCTTGCTTAGGTTTTCCTATAAGCTTATGGTAGTCACAGAATCTAAACATCTTCTGGTTTGAACAAGGAACCTTTTGTCTTCAGAAATTCTAATTAATCTGTAGAGGTTGCAACAATTACAAACTTCTGGACCTTACACCACAAATGTTGCTGCCTTTTAAGGACCTCTAATGTTACAACACCTTGAACTCCACTCTAGGTTGCTGTCTTTTAAGGACCTCTCTTTCTCTCTCACACTCCTCTATAACTTGATGGCAGATGTCATATTAGGCTTGCCAGAATCTCATCTTTAATGGAATAAGGTTGAGTGTTCATCTATGATTTATATTTCAATTTTAATGAATTGTTTGCACGGGCATCATTTATCATTATAGCACAATTGTTAAATATCAGGATGCTCAAAGAACAAACCATTAACTTTATGGTCTGTTTTTTTGCAGTTCCTGTCTTAGAATGTTTCAATTATGCGGATTTTTTTTGTTTGATATGTTGATGAGATTTTCTAGTGGGTATGTGCTCATACCAAAGTTTCTTCCAGATTTCTCTTTGTGGGTTTCTACTTTCTCTAATTTCTAAATGTGTTTTGCAAAAAGGAATGGTTATGGTTGGGACGGATGTGGTGGTTGGTGATGATTATGTTGCCATCAGATGTTGAATTTGGCATTGTTTATCCTTTGATATCAACGCATTGTCTTAACCCTTTCATGTTTTTTCACAGATTTGGAATGGAAGCTCATATACGTGGGATCTGCTGAGGATGAGACCTATGACCAACTTCTAGAAAGTGTTCTCGTTGGGCCCGTTAATGTTGGCAACTATCGATTTGTCTTTGAGGTTAGCCTTTGTCATATCCCATACTAGGTCCTTATATTCTATTGCATTTTATTGTGCTATTTTTGTAGACCCATGTGAAGTCCTTAAAATTTGGATACATCTTTCTGTTTGGTTTCAAATTGAACCAATGTTGTGTTGTTTGTTTGGACTACCTGCAGGCAGACCCTCCGGACCCATCAAAAATCCATGAAGGGGATATTATTGGCGTCACAGTATTGCTCTTGACATGCTCTTATCTGGGCCAGGAATTTGTCCGAGTCGGGTACTACGTGAACAATGATTATGACGATGAACAACTAAGAGCGGAGCCTCCCCAGAAGGTGTTGATCGATAGGGTTCAAAGAAATATTTTGGCTGACAAGCCCCGAGTCACCAAGTTCCCCATTAATTTTCATCCTGAGAACAACGAGCAAGGAGGACAGGCCCCTCCTTCACCCGACCGCGCTACTGTAACGAATGAGAATGGTGAAGAGCCATCTAACGCACCTGATTGTCCTTCCGACGAGCAGTATCTATAAATCTTAGGAGTAAAGACGTCTCATGGGTACCTTAAGACCGTCTTTTCTTTTTCTTTCATAAATTTTGTTATGGTGATATTTTTCCAGTGAAACTCTTACACGGATTAGGGACTATCAGTAAATGCTGTGATTGATATCAACGGTGTCAGTAAGGTGTTCGCGGAAATGTGGTATATGCTGGTTTATGTACTTTAACACTCTTTATTTCACTTAAGAGGCACCGAATTATTTTTGATTTTGGAACTTGTTAATCTCCAATGTTGCTGTGTACGATGCATTAGCTGTATTGTTCATGCTTTTGTTTCTTGTTCCAAATGTGTAAATTATATTGAATCCTCTGGATTTATCACCTCAAATGGAGCTCAAGTTTTGAAGAGCAAGGGTTCTAACTTATTATGACACTGGTATTTTGCCAGTAAATTCCTAGTTTCTTGTATCAGAAAAAGATAATATACAGAACAGTTGCAGTATTTTAATCATACTGCAAAGAAATGTCTATGCATGGTCCCAACTGCGTCATTATGTTTTCATAACAGAAAATATCATTCATAAACTGATTTCTGTGATTGCTAAGTCTGTGATGAGAGGAAGTCAATGGCCATGTCAGTCTCCTGAACTCTATTTACAGCCTTTCTTGCCTGGAAGGAGACGGGAAAAAAAACACGAGAGATGTTATTGAAGAGATCAATTAGAAGTAGAAAACAATATGCTAAGGCTGTGTTTGGATTAAGATTCGGTGGAGAAAAAGGAAAATGAAAGAGAAAAGTTAATAGATACAATGGTTCAGATTTCATATTTTTTGTTAACTTTTCTTTTCCTTCAAAATAACTCCCTCCCTAAATCTTTGATCCAAATGATTCTAATAGTGACGGGATTACTAATATCATCTTTGTCCAAGAATTATATCCCATGTTTTGTATGACTCGTAGTCTTATTGTATATATAATCCCGCCACTAATTGTCGTGTTCAAACGCAGAATAGTAGAATACGTGCTTCCTGGAATTTGTTGTTCAATCGCATGTCTAGTTCAACTAATCAAATGGGTCCGAAAAGAAACAGTAAATACCTCAAGTTCCCAGTCAGTGCATAGATTTATAGTAACAAGAGCTACAACTTGTACAGAAAGTCCACAAATGATTCCCATCCAAAGTCCCTGCTTGATACATTTTAAGAGAAGTTCAGAATTAGGAGAGAGAGAGAGAGAGAGAGAGAGAGAGAGAGAGAGACCTACCATGCCTCCAAAATGTAATACAAAAGCAAAGAGAACAGCAGAAGGAATTGCTACAACATAGTAAGCACCAAGGTTGATGAATGCACACATGTTTTGCCAGCCACATCCTCTAGCAGCCCCTACAAACCAAAAACACAAACACTCAAAAAGCATATCTAAAGCTCAATACATATCTCAAAAAAGTCACAGAATACAAAATATTATACAGAAAATCTATATGTAATATTGTGGCAAGCCTCGCAAAAGACCTATCAAGGTAGCTTAAACTTTCCAAAAATGCCTCTCATGTCATTCTAGTTCAAGAGTTTTGTATTCAAATTCCGTAAGAATATATTCACTACGAGCATCTCCAGTGGTTGAGCTAGTTTTTCAAAGCCAAAACTAACTTTGGCTTGCTTGAGTGTCGTATATTTTGGTAAAGTTGCTTCAGTGGCACCCAAGCTATTTTTGGCTTGACCCATCACAATCATTAAATAACTTGGTATCATCTCCTAGAGACTTGTGCCATACATATCCAAAGGTTAATCATACACATTGCCCACATGGTAAAAATGACCAAATATGGTTGGCCATTTTTTGGCTGCAAAAATAGCAGATCATTGGAGAGCAATTTTTCTTTTTTTGCAGGCAAGTATGAAAAAAAGGTCTAAACCCTAGGGGGTGACTCCTGTACCTAGACCCTCTAGCGGTCACCCATTGGTGGGTTGCTACATAGCCTCCAGCGGTCACCCCTTGGTGAGTTGCTACATAGCCGGCCATTTAACTCAGAAAGCGGTAATTTGACTCGCACATCGGCGGTGGCACAAACCCATACTCCTAACGCTAGGTACGGTTCACCTGAGTCTAGAAGGCATGTCCACCAACTTTGTGCTTAATGCCCAGATGGCAGGCAAATATGGATTTAGCTTTGAAAATGGTAATCATGCCCTAAGAACCATAACTACTAAAAGTTACAAGTAAAAAGCTTATAATAAAATGGTGAGTACCTGAAAGCACACATTGGAACCCATCCAAGAAGTCAGATAGTGCAAGAAGAGGCATCATCTTAGCAACATATCTGCTTACTTCTGCTTCATTGCTATAGAGCTTTCCCCACACATGCCTAACCAAAATAGTGACTGTTCCCACAATTGCCCCCTCTGCAATAGCCACCACCACCACCACCACACACACCGCCAAACGCGCCCCTAGTGGCTGCCCGGCTCCCAACTCATTTGAAACCCTTGTACTGTCATGATAATAATAAAAAAACTAAATCAAAAACCCAAATACATGGAAGGTATTAGAACATTTTGGTAGTTAATTTATGGTACATGGACTCAAATAGACGTGTTTGGTGCGGGTATTTGTCTAAATGTCGTATTCATACAAGTATCAAATTCAAAGACATAGGGACAAATAGAATTCATACTTTAGACACTCATTTCATTTTTTAGTGTGAAAAATAGTACTCCTTAGAAGCTCAATGTTCTTATTGAAACATTGAGTACCTGACACGGGTACTTTTAATTACGAAATAAGGAAAGTGATATTTTTTTCCGGTTTACTCACCTTATTGCCCCAACGAGACATAGGGACACATAGAATTCATACTTTAGACACTCATTTCATTTTTTAGTATGGAAAATAGTAATCCTTAGAAACTCAATGTTCTTACTGAAAACATCGAGTGCTTGACACAGGTACTTTCAATTACCAAATACGGAAAGTGATAATTTTTTTCGGATTACTCACCTTATTGCCCCACCGAGACCGACAGAGATCATATAGACCATCCAACATGTGTTAAGGCTGTGAACATAAACAAAAACATGAATCATTAATCTGTAAATCTTTTGCTATTATAATTACTACTTCTCAAAGGAATACTGTTTTTCAAAACAGACCTTATTGATAACACAGAAGTCTCCAGTTGTGGATTAGGGAGAAGACCAGATAGCAGAACAACCATCTCAAATGACCAGTACTCAAAGCTGTGGCTCAAGTAATCGAAAAGGTCACCAAATTAACCAAGTCACTGATAATGATAGTAAAAAGGTACATACAAAAGTTGTAATGATAAGTGGTTCACTAATATGTTATAGTATCTCACAGTTTTAGCTTATTTCTCAAAAGCCTAAAATTGTGTTTTTGGAAACAACTTTAATCAGCTGTTTGTCTTATTGGACGTGTGTAGAAAGAAATCAACATTACTATCTTTCACTTACTGAGTATGAAATACAATCGTATTTATATACGGAGGGACATAAAATTACGACTATTTAAATATTTTTCGTTCTCTTAAGCTTATCTTGAACATATAATTCGCAAATGTAACATTGGAATCACTGTTTTCAAAGCACGGACTTCATGCTCAAAGTCAGCATTTTGAAAACACGACTTCAAAAACCCACTCGAGTTTGAGAAACAAGTTGAAAAATCGGGGAAATAACATTCCAAACCATAACGATTTACAAAAAAGTAAACGAAAGACGGGAATGAAAAATTCAATATATACCAAATCATAACTGCTGAGGGAATGGCCAGCCTCACAAAGCTGATAACATCATGCAATGCTTCACCTGAAAAACCTGTCCAAGTCTTTGCACAAGCTGGAGAAAACTTCACATAAACCGCCAACAAGACCACATTAACCCAGTTCGAGACAACATTTGCCAGGGCAGCTCCTCTGCTTCCAAGCCCAATTCCGAAAACAAAAACCCAACACAACAAAATGTGAAACAAGATCGTGACCCCGGAACTTATCATCATCGGAAATACAATGTTCTGTGTTTGGAGAAACTTGTTGAGGCATTGGAGGAGGGCGTAGGCGAAGAGGCTTGGGATCATCCAACGGTTGAAATTGCCCGCCTGGGTGGAGATATCGGGGTTCTGGCCGAAAGCAGTTAGGATGGTGGTCGTGTAGAACCAGAGGAGGGAGAGGGGGACGGTCGTGGCAAGGAGAGTTAGCATGGCGCGTTGCGTGTGGATGCCAAGCATGTGGTACTGTTTGGCTCCGTAGGCTTGCCCACAAAGTGTTTCCAAAGCGCTTCCCATTCCTAGCTATACCAAGTTGGTGAAAGCGCTTAGAAGCGAGTCAACAAAATTTTCTTACTTACATATGTGACAGTTGAGTTTTTCGTATCATAGTATTTCAGTAACGAAGTTAAGATTATGATTATTGTTGTTA
>BRYF01000027.1:10513586-10523586 GCA_030159135.1 Actinidia polygama | reverse complement strand
TCCCAGACAAATCGCTACGTTACAAATTACTCCACAATCTAACGGACGCCACTTCATTTGCCACCTCGCCTCCGTTTGCGGCGGCGCCTTCTAGTATTTCCTACGACCAACGCGAATATACTCTCTCTCTCTCTCTCTCTCTCATAAACATGGCTATTAGCCTATTACTTGTATTTTTCTCTCTACACCTTCTCTCGCGCCTATGCGCTCCACAGGACCCTCCCCCACCTTCCCATGGCCATCCTCCGCCGCCGTCTACTATCCACTGCCGCCGCCGCAGTCCGCCGAGACACCACCGTTTGGACCACCGCGCCTCTCACAATCGTCCGTCCCGCCGCCGAGTCCCTCTTCCACGTCACCGTAGACGTCTCCGACTCCCCCGATCTCGCCGCTTCCCACACCCGCGCAGGGCAGTACCTCCAGCTCCGCCCGCCGGATGCTGTGAGGCCTTCGTTCTTCGCCATCGCGTCGCCACCGTCGCTGGCGGTGGCGAGGGGCGAGTTCGAGTTCCTGGTGAAAAGCGTTCCCGGATCTACAGCGGAGATCCTCTGCGGGATGAGAAGAGGGGATTTGGTCGAGTTGAGTCAGGTTTTGGGGACAGGTTTCGACGTGGATCAGATTTCGCCGCCCGAGGACTATTCGACTGTTCTGATCTTCGCCACTGGATCTGGAATTAGGTGAGTCTTCTGTTCGAATTTATATTCGTTTTGATTCCCCGTGAATTTGTCTGAATCAATTGCAATAATAACATACTAATTCTTTGTGTATTACTATCACTGGTGGAGCCAGAAATTTTATTCAGAGAGGGGCAACCGTTATTTTTTTTTTCTGAGGGGGCATTTATAATTTTTGGGGGGGGGGGAAATTGAAAATAATTTCTAAAACTATAGGCAAAAAAAAAATGTTTCCAAACTTGAGGGGGGCAGCTGAACCCCCTAGGCCATGGTGGATCCGCCTCTGATTACGATACCTTTGAAGACATTCATTCCAATTTTTGAATTTCACATAGAAACCAACGATAGTAAAATACATTACAGGATTTGTTGTAGGTGCACTTCTAAAAAGTAATTTACATCCTTGTATTTGTATTGTAGAGTTACTAAGGTTGTTGGATAATGGGTCAAGTTGACGAAGTGTATAGCCCGGATCATGCCAAAGGTGCGCACCTAAGGCTGTATTTGGATGTAGGATTTAGGGAGTGATTTGTAGACCATAGAGAGAAAAGAAAAATTAGGAAAAAAAGATCAAATTTGAGCAATTGGATCATCAACTTTTTCCTTTCCTTTTCCTTCGCTATGTCCTTGATCCAAACATAGCCTAAAAATGTTGTGTTTTTTCCTCCGTTAGCAAACTAACAACATATCTTCCCCTGCCGGAACCCCTTCCCTTCACCAAGGATCACTGCCTACCCCTACTCCTCCCCCACCGTACATAATCACCACCCACACCATTAGCCACCATGCACAAGTACCAAAATTGGCAATAACAATGCACAAATCGACATATACACCATCACTATATTTCTTGATGAGTCAGCAAATTTAGACACAGTGGTCGATGAGAGGGGCAGGGACAAAGAACATGAATTTCTTCCTAAATTATCAGCAGTATCATTGAAGTTGCAGACTGTATCTTGTGCAGCTTTGGAGCGCATCTTCCCATTCCCACAAAGGGCAACTAGATTCATGATATGCTTTCCCATGGATTTCTTCCCATTCATCTCTGCAAGCCCATTAGCTGCAGCCCCAACCTCATAATTATGGGGTGAGGTTGGTTAGTGAGAAGGCATAGGCTAATATTTTTATCCCCTGTGAGTCTGTGACTATCCTATCACACCACATCATTGATAGTGTAGTCATATCCTCGTAGCCTCATAGCCAGGGGTTAAGTATTGTCTAAATCTCTTTTTCTGTTTTGCCGTTATGGTTCTGTTGAAATGGCTAAGCTGGCATCGTTTTCCACATAATTTTGTTATTAGTCCATTTTAAGCTACTTATATCATATGTCCAACCTTACTTAATTGGGTTATGCTATAAAACACATGTAGAGTGTGTGCACACGCAATGTGCGTGCAATATACTTAATTGTCCTTACAGTTACTCAAAAACCAAATACTTTAAATTGTTAAAACCTGCTTGAGAGAAACAATTTGGAATAGTAAAAGTATACACAGCCTAAAAAACTGAAACCATACCTAGTAAATGAGATTAGATTATGTACTTAAACTTCATACGGAATGACCATAGATAAGGAGTTCATCACCGTTGTTTAATGGTGCAAATTCCCATTGATGCATCAGGTTGTAAGAATTTGCATATGGTTAGCATTTTGCCGCTCTACTTATACTCTTGGTTAATCTAGAATTCCAGCGGGAAAAAGAAGAAGATAGGTATGTTGTTTCTCAATTAAAGCTTATGGGAGTTTAAAAAATGGTTCATTGGGCTAGGCAATTTAAGGGTGGATGATGAAGAGTACCTTAAATTAAAGATGCTTTGATGTGTGTGGTTCATGCACAGTTATGAGATGAAGATGGTTCCAGCTGGAGGGAGCCTTCTGTTCGTTTTGCTTGGCAGGAACACAGAAACTTTGGCTTCATGAATTAGAGTGTAAATGTGCCGTGATCGGTGCCATGGAATAAGAAAAATGATGATGTATCAAACTATGGTTTACTGGACAGGACAATGCAGTTGATTGAGAAGCCTCTCCCTTTTCAAATTACAGTTCACTTTTCATCACACTTCTGATTTCCTGCACTACCTAATTGCTTATTGATTTCCACAGTGATTGTCGATTAAAATATCCTAAATACGGATCTTTTAAATGCTCTTGTTTTCTTTATTGGGATTTGTTTTGGTACTTTGTGTTTCTGGCTTTGCTTCATAAAAGAACGACTTAAGATAAGCAACATGTCATTGGCTGCTTAGGTGCACTCCTCTTTTACTTCCATTTTTTGAGTATTATAACGAACTTGAAAATGTGTTCAAGCTTGGTTTGTTAGGCATTCAAACCGCTCTCAAACAAGCTTCAATCGAGCCCCCTCACTGCTTGCGTTTTTGTACAATTTTAGAGTGTATATTAACTTATCGAGATTGATCAAGCTTGGTTTGACAAAATTAACGAGTTTCAAAATGTATTCAATCTTGATTTGTTTACATAAGGAATGGATCTCGTATAAGCTTTTAATGAGCCGTGCACAAGTGGAGCTTGAGTAGCTTTTTAAAGCTTGTGGTCCATCCCTTGCTTGGCGGCATGTGGCCATATTTCATGCCAAACTTTCCACATTAAAAAGTCAATATTACTGGCTCTTGTGCCTTTATGCATTTTTTCTTGGTGATTTCTTTGACGAGCTTCTTTTTTCTTATACTTTATTGCATGCAGCCCAATCCGGTCTTTGATTGAGTCAGGATTCAGCGCCAATAAGAGACCTGATGTGAGGCTTTATTTTGGGGTTAGAAACCTTCAAAGAATGGCTTATCAGGTTTTGTTTAGGGGCTTATTATGTTTCAATATTCATTTAGCAAATAACTCACCATTTCCTGTTTGGTTATTGTCAGTATTGAAGTTTGCATTTCTGTCTCTCTGATATACTTTTTTAAAATAGGATAGGTTTAGAGATTGGGAATCTTCGGGTGTTAAAATCGTGCCAGTATTATCACAACCTGATGATAATTGGGCAGGTGAACGTGGTTATGTACAGGTAGGTAGTGGAAGTCTGTTTGTGCATAAGTTCTGATGTTGCGTTCTCTCCCAGAAACAACTTGATGTTTTCCTTTTTTGCAAACATTGCTTTTCAGGCTGCTTTTGCTAGAGCCAAAAATATTTATAGCCCCCAGACCATTGGTGCTGTGCTCTGTGGACAGAAACAGATGACCGAGGTTTGTCACATTTTAATACTCTTAAATTTCTTTAGTCTCTGATTATGGAGTACTTTACTTAATGACCTCCTGATTACTTTATTTTATCTTTTTTGTTTTTTATGAATCTGGTCCGGTTTTGATTTGGACCAAAGTTGTTAATCTAGTATGGCCAACGTACCGTTTTGGCAACTGGTAGGGTATGTACCAGTGTACCGTTTCGAATTTATAGTATTGTAAAAATCTCACATGTATTTTTTTTTAGTTAATAGAACTATAAATAATATGACATTTAATTACAGATCACGGTTTTTAAGACAATTCAAACAGCAAACCATAAGATTCACTTGAATTGGGGTTTAGGATTTACCAAAAGAACTCTTTTAAAAATCCAGGATTTGGGAAAATGTCAAATATGACTTGTGTACTCGATGAATTCTGGAATTCTATTGGTACAGGAGGGTACCTCTGGTACAAGCCGGAACATGCTGATATTCCTAGCGAACCGGAGCATAAGGTTGTGTATTCCATTTTTTACTTGGTACGGTATGGGATTGATAACTTTGATTGCAACTCAAGGGATACTTCCGTTTGGTTTGGTTATCCGGAGTCTCTATGCTATCAAACTCAGAAAAGTTCTGAATGTTATTGCACTCTTAGTATTTGCATCCATGTGCTTAATGTATATCCTTTTTCTGGGTAAATATATAGTATTGGTCCATAAAATATGCAATTAGTGCCACGTTGGTCTCCATTCTTTTGATTTTGTCAATGTAGGTCTTAAAAGTATCCAATTTGAGTCTAAATGGTCCAATCAATAACAGACATTAAATTGACTAGTATAAGGGGGCAATTTCGGCATTTCGTTATCTTCTTCTACCACAAATTCTTCTTGGCATTGGCACGCCTTTGTGCTCCTTCCCCAGCAATGATCCTCTCCCTCCGTCCTCCCCAAGACAAAACCACCCACTAAATTAAATAATACTCAAGAGGCAAAGAGATTTTTTCCTGATCATTCTTGTTCAGAAAATTCAAAAAAACATGTATGGTGATCCTGTTCATCAAAGCGGATGTTAAATATAACGCTGTGAAGGGAGAGACTCACAATTTTTGTTTTATATAATGCCTTCTTGCAAACCAGTTAAGGAAGTTGCAGGGTAGGAATCAATGGGAACTAAAGAGAGCAAAGTGTGGATTTCTTCTATTTTTTTTCTTCCATTATGTTTTTCCCTTTAGGTTTGTGACTCGAACATCCATTTAGCAGAAAACATATTTAAGTAGTGAAGTTTTATATTAACTTCCACTTCACTTATTCACCAAGAACTACAATGTGATTGGCGTGGTAAAATTGCGAAAGATTGTAACTGGTGATGCCTGATGGCAGTAAAGATGACGTAACTGGTTTTCTGGCAGTGGATGGTTAGGTAGTAGTTTGGGAGGCGTATGCAAGAAAAATCTCCAAGCCTCTGTCCAACCTGACTGCACCTCTTCCTACCGTCACATACAGTTCTCTGTTAATCCATTTTTGCTTTCAATTTCAGGGGTTGTGATGAACTAGTCACACATATACTACAGCACGCCACATATAGATTCAAATGGTTCATTTAAGGACCGAATCAACCAAAAATGAAAGAATAGAGACCAAAGCCACAATGACTGGCTGACCGAGTACTTTAGGGACCAAAACTTTATTTTACCTTAATGTATGGCTTTCTTATGTGGTTTGTTTCAATTTTGGTGTTAGTCGAATTACGGTAGACATACTTAGTTTGTTGGACAAGCTTGGGATCAGAGCATTATACATTTAGTAATTACGTGCTTTGCTTTTCCTGAGTGGAGATTTATAATCCTTCAAGTAAATTGCATCATATGTTGTCCATAGAATGAACAACAATGGATATAGGACGATGCATAGATGGATGGTCTCACCACCTCAAGACTTTCTAGCTGCTCTTGTAGAATGCTTTGCTTGGCAATCTGTTACGTAGCATACATAGATCAGCGTTAACTGAGATGAGGAAAGAGAAACTGGTAACATGGCTTCTCTATTATTTTGCACTGCGGGGGAATTAGAACCCACACCCACACAATCATACTTTTAATCCACACAACCATATCTATCTATCTATCTATCTATCTATCTATCTATCTATATGCATAATCATACTTTTATATTTGAATGAGGATTAAAATTTTTAGCAACTGCTTCTCGCAGGAAGTTGCTTCTCTTCTTGTGGCTGAGGGGGTTTCAACTGAGAAGATATTAAAGAACTTCTGACAACCCTCACTTGAGATTCACATCGTGTTTTTTATGAGTAGAACTTCTATTGCTTCATTTATTCCGTGACATTGAGGGTCAATTGTCTCAGCTTGGAAAACAAAAATAAAATCAATTTTGCTGTTCCTGATGCTCGAGTCATTTTTTTAGACTACAGGCTCTACTAAAACTGAAGGGAAACATGTTAATAAAACATGTTAAATTTTTCCCTTTTTTTGTTTGTATTTTATTCTCGAGTGGGGACAAGCAGGCACGGGTTATGTATTTGTTGTTCCTTTTTATAAATTATTCAATTTGAAATAAACTTTGCAACCGACTCAAATAGCATTGTAATTACTGCTGAAAATTGTTGATCCTTTCATGGACAAGCGTTAATCATGAGGTTTTGTAATTGCGAAGTACTTGCTGTTCTCACATAATTCTCTTTTATTTCTGCATGCATGTGTTCATTTTATTTGTTATTTTTACAGTTAGTATAACTGTGTATAATACAGTGTATTACTTCCGAAATTTGGAACCCAATGAAGTCTTTTACGGATTGCTTTCAGTTTCAGTGTTGTATGAAGGCACAGATCCTGTCCCATGTACTGAAGCTGTCATGTTCCCGAAGCAACTTAGCTACGGGGTTGGGGTGGTTAATGCAGTTCGGTAGGGCTGTAAACAAACCAAGTTACTCGAGCTTGACTAAGTTGGTTGATAAGCTTATATTGTACAACAAAACAAGTTACTTGAGCTCGGCTGATAAAAGCTCATCCTGCACTTTTGAAGCCAAATTGTTTGCAGCCCTACATAGAGCCAGTTTTTTTTTTGGTATATTGCCCTTGGCAGAATCTTGTGGTTTTATGATTGCTCGAACATCACTAGCAGCTTTACCCAAAATGCAGCCATGACTATGCCAATTAAAAAATCGAAACTAGAAAATGACAGTTTAAATTCAATCTCAAAATTCAAAATAACTGTTAGTGAGTCCACAAATTTTAAACCGATCACAGGAACATTTTGTCCACAAGAGTTGTAACATCATGTCACGTGAAACCATAGACAGAACAAGTGGCACAGTGATGAACAAAATGAAGTTCCTTCTAAGCATTTTGACAATGATGAACCCCACCATTCTTGGTGGCATTTGCCTACTTGCCTGCATCCTCTGGGTTTGCTTTTCATCTGATGCTGTCACCTGCTGAGGTTGATCATTCCTCTGTTTCTTCTCATGCAAGTCATGCTGCCCATGGTTGTGATGATGGCGGCGGCGATGGCCTTGCTGAAGAATACTGTTTTCGTGCTTGGCTTTTTTATCCATTCTTCATTGTTTTTGTCAAATGACTTTCCCAAAGATCGGTTCCTATGACCACACCTGCGGTCAGAATCCAATGACTTCAAGTCATGACTATGAGATAGCCAATGACTTCTAAGGTGCTGGGCATGATGATTTCTGCTTTGACAGCATCCCTGCCCTCCTCACTCGAAGAATCTGAAGCACTAGATTCTGTATGCCTGTGGCGTTTGGGATGCTTTGCACGACTTCTCCTGATTGCATTGTTATCCTCGTCACATGAAGAATCTGCAATGTCATCGCCTATGACATTTGTGACGCTTTGCAAGATTTCTTCTTTTGACTGCACCATCATAATCGTCATTTGAAGAATCTGAAGCACTAGAATCTGAACTAGATTCATAAAGCCTATGCTTCGTGCTGACCTCCTGCTTTTTTCTCCTCTCTTCTTTTGAGTAACTATCACACGCATCACCGCTTCTTTTTTCTTCTCTCTCCTTGTCTCGTTGTCACCAGAATCAGAATGGCTGTGTTTCTTTTTCTTTTTCTTTTTCTGCGACCTCTTGGTTCTCTTTCTGCCATTGTAACTGCACTCGCGACCACTATCAGTACCTGACCCTGACACAGACCTCTTGTGCTTTGCCTTTTTCCGCTTCTTGTCCTTGGCTTCGGCATCAGCTTTTGCCTTTGCAGCGGCTTCAAGCTTCTGCTCCCATTTTAAGGGGTCTTCTTTCCTCTCTAAAACTCTCCTTTTTCTCTTCAACCAACTATATGAACTTCTTGCAGTCCATTTGGATGTAAAAACCAATCCCAAAACTGCATGGTGGTACGAGGATGCCCAAAAATATACAATCAGGCATTAAGAAGCTCCCCAATAAGCTTAATGCCTAAGTTATGATGGATATATCTCTCAGACTAAAGCATATATGCCAGAGTAGATCAGTTAAATTTTCAAGTTTTCTTCTAAAGTTCAAAAGGCATACATTATAATGTGATTGAGAAATGACTTTCGTGAGCCATAAGCAAGGAAATAGTAGAAATTTAAGTCGGCTTTCTTAGACTAGCAGTTAGTACTTACTAAAGGATTGAGGTGGAAAAATGTTGGCGAATTGACAAGCGCAAGATGAACGTCGGAGCAAGAGCAACAGTTCAACAGTAAAAGCAAAAAGAGTACAAATGTATGGGGGAACCCTTATTTCTAATAAGCATTGAGGGCTTAGATCTATATGCTCCAACGGCCAGGATCACGCGACGTTTTGAATTACGAGATTGAAGCCACCGTTCTCGCCAAAAAGTCACTCTGCCATTAATGCCCCCCCCCCCCCCCCGCCGTGCCCACCTTCGGATGCGTGCCATCATTACATGCCTACATCATCAAAATTGAGCTAGTTGATTCACTACTCGAAGATCCCAAAGTGTCCTACCTCAGCATCTCGAGTAGGGTGCTACTGATGTGGGGTAAAATTCACATTTGCCAACGAACTGAGACGGGTGCATCGCCTAGAGGGACAACATCTTAAATATTTGTTATGGTCACTGTTTAGCTTGAGGGTCATGTCGCCAATCTCTATGAGATCGCCATGTCATCCATCTCTCTAATGGGCGAGGTTGATCACTTTACCACCTGGACAAGGACTCCACCTCCATAAGGAATCTAGCTCCCTGAGACCTCTTCTCCACCATATCTCCTATAATTGCCGTTTGCTCTCCAAATGGCATCTCCCTATTTTATTTCCGATGATTACAGGATCTCCTTCCATATTTATCAATCCGAGGATCTCACTGTCATCTTTTCGCACGGCTCTCCATTCTCCAACTACAAAAAGACCGTTCCCTATCACAAAGAGGTATGAGAAAAGCCCTTGCTTACTCTGAGAGTTCTGGTATTTTGTTTTTCTTAGCTTGTATTCACCTTGGTCTGATCTTCACACCGAAGGGGTTTTGAGCGGCCTCACCCCGACCGATCACGTTTGTTCATCTGCGCATGTCACCCGAGTCATTGTCGAGGTCAAGTATCGAGGTCACGAGCAATTCTGACTATTGGTTGTTCACCCCCAGATTTTTACCACATGAAATTTTTATCCAGAATATTAAACTCTTAGAATTCTTACAATTGGGTTGTTTTAGTTTGACGTGAACCCACAAAAGAACGCATCAATTTATAGAGAGAACCTAAATTTAGACTCAGAAATATATTTTGAATTCAAAAATGAATGTTGTGGATTCACTTTGATACCTAAAGTACACCACTCATTGTATTGAATCTTAATTATTTATTTTGAATTGAGGAAACTTTTCCTAATCCAAATTCAGAGACTATAACAATACTGTAATTTTATGGTCCAATTTTCTATTGGATATGAATAATTCATTTTTATAGTCCAATTTTCTGTTGGATATGAATACTTAAGTGTTATTCAGACCAAGGATGATTTCTTTTATTAAAGCAATAAAAATGGTACCTAATCAACCCTAACCCAACTTCATCCTGCCTCCATACAACCATGGTGAGTATCAAACTCTTCTTCATAGGCTCTTTTAAGTTCACAACAAACGTGTTGGGTACAATTAGGAGACTAAATAGCCAGACGAAAA
>BRYF01000027.1:10496086-10506086 GCA_030159135.1 Actinidia polygama | reverse complement strand
TCCTTAGATGCCAATGAAGATGCTATAGTGGGGGCCTTGAAGCAGAGTTTGGTAATTCGATATTTTTTTAGTCTATTATATAATGTATTTCAATATGTGCATGACACGAGTCTTCTGCTTTTCCCTTCCAAATTTTGAGGTTAGGACATTTTTTTCCCACCCCACCACCCCTAAAAAAAAATGAAAATAGGATGTCCTGCATCATGCCGAGAAAGCTATATTCTTTCTGCTAGTCCTGTTTTCTGTTGTTGTGGATGAGTTATGATGCACAAGTATGGGGTACGGCAAAAACTGAAAACATTAGGGTATGGGTATGGCCGGGGTACACTATTATAATTTTTTTTATCTTTTTATAATTTTTATATATGTATACGTAACAAGTACAAAACTTTTTTTTTTCTTGCAACAAATAGCAATATATATTGAGATCAACATGTAAAGGGAGGTTGGAGGTCGGAGCGGGTCGAAGGTGCTGAGGGCTGGTTGGAGCAGCTTAGGGGGCAGGTCTGAGTGCTCTGGACTGGTCGGAGGTGTTTCGGGGGGTTGGTTGAAACATCTTTGTTCTGGTCAGAGTTGGTTAAGGCTGGTTGGAGATGTCTAAGGTCAGTCGGAGCAGCTTTGGTCTCTCTGGTCAGAGATGTCTAGATCTGGGTTTGTTTATATATATATATATACACATTAACCCCCCCTCATATTTATTTAGTTTTGATAATTACACTCTCTTTACTTATTAAAATTACACTAAAAATTAAAAGTACCGGCACATTTTTTGCTGTACCGGAGTCGATGAAGGGATGATGTTGAACAAATTGTCAAAATTAAAAGGAAATAGTTTATGACTTCTGTGTCAAATTGAAAATTTTAGAACTCAAATATTAGAATTAACCCTTTGAGATGAGAAATTCCTTGAATAAAAATTTTAAATTTTGTGGAAATAGTTGAATTTAAAATTGCGGCGTGTGCTGATTCTTTTTTATGTTTTTTGATAAGTAAATACATATTCTGCGAATATTGGAAGTAGATAGGTAAGTGCTTAGAAATTTATGGAAACCCTGCAACTGAGCTATCAAATTTTAATGAACGAGCGATAGACACATTGCTTGAATTTCAAAATTTGAATCATTAATGTTTTTCAAATGTTGTTAGAACATGTGAATTTTGAATCATAGATAGTAAGTTGGCAAACATTGTGGAAAATGACATTTACATTCTTCTTTCTCTCCATAATAGTTGCCAAAATCATTGGGGAAGATTGTTGTTATTCCTATTTCCTGAGAACCTTTATTATTTCATATGAGTGACTTATTGTTTGCACAATATTATCCTTCATCATGCTTGCTTGTCCTCACAGAGGCAATTGGAGACCCTTGGTACTCAACGTGCAGGGCTTGAAGACATGCTCAAAGAGATGAAAAGGAAGGTGTGCTTTCTTTATCTATGATATCTTTGTAGCCGGACTATTGCATGCTAGTAACATATTTTCTTTAATTTTCTATTTTTTCCTGGTTCCCTGTTGTGGTGAAGTGGGAAGTGGGAACTTGAGGCTGCATGTCTAGTTTTTAAGAAAAGATGCGGCGGCATCCTGCATCTGTTGATATTGATGATGATGTAGATAGTTCCCATGTTAGTTTGAGAAGCACAGCTTCTTGATAATAGCTATATTATAAAACTTTTATAAATTTGTGAAGTACCTTTATTTGTTTTTGAAGTACACGTGTGGCACTCAGACACTTATGGTAGGACATCATGTCTATTTGGACATGCACCCAACAAGTATTGTACATAAAGTTAATCACTGCAAGACCTTCATTTTATGCATGGTCTATATTAGTTTGTAAATCATTTTATTTTAAAAATAAGTATTTTAAGAATTATGAAATGGTCCTTGGACATGATAATTTGATGAATCTGACACGTAGACACATGCCTGCATCCACCCATGGAACATATAATAACAGTAATTTCCTGGTCCATGCAATCAGTTTGGTGCATGTAGCTCTCTGTCTCTGTTTTCTGCATAGAGGACTTGCTGTATACCTTTGTGTGGCTCTTGGACGGAAGCTATCCTCCGCATAAGCCTGAACTCAAGCGTGCTAAGGTTGTTCCCCCACCCGCCTCCCTCCCCTCTTTTATTTCTCACAGCAAATTCTTTTATTTTTTCTTTTCCTGGTTGCAAGAAAAATGGACGTTGTTCTTGGATTTGGCAGTAAAACCTGCTTCAACATCTGGTTTGCCTTTTTTTTCCTTTTTCCAAAAGGTATACTGAATTTAAATGTGTACTAGATTGTTCTCATGCCCTGCGATAAAAATCCTTTTCTCCCGCCTTCAGTTTTGTCTGGTGTGATGCAAATGATATCGTATGAGGTGTTATTGTCACAGGTCTACCTGCTTCCCAAACCCCACCTTCCTCCTTCAGGGGCAGGGTGGACCTGAGTGTCCGTGGATTTGGTTTAAACCATACTCGAGTTCAGGTCTTGAGCTTGAAAATTTCGTGTCCACACCTTTCATGAACATGAGGAAGTTTGAACGTTGTTCTTGTGGGCTTCTAGAGGTGTTGCCACCTTCTTGTGTTACATTTTCATTTATGGTGAACTTGTTGAAGTTCAATGCTTCAGTGATTTTTCACTGCCTTCTTTCTTGCTTGGTTTTTGTGCATTATTTTATTGCACTCGGAATGAGTTCTGCTCTTTTTTTTTTCTTTTTTCTTTTTGCGTGTAATGTGTCCTTATTTGGTTATATGTTGGGTATCTTTAGGATGATATATTGCCCAAGTTGATGGCATCTACTGGCTCATACGAGGATCTTTTTAGGAAGGAAATAACGAAGTATGATAATATCTGTCAAGAAATTGCCCAGAATATTGAAGCACAAGAGCAATTGTTGCTGCAAATTCAGGTTTGTTTTTCCTGTGCATGATTTTTAAAATTACTATCCCATCTCTCTCGCTCATTTTAAAGCAGGGTAGGTGATGAGATCTAACTGACAATCGAGGTGGGGTGATAATCTGAGGCAGCATCTTTATCAGCTAGTGAGCTAGTCGCAACTCGAGTTTCCCAAGAAACAATTAAGAATAGTGTAGATGGAGAGATGAATGATAGAACTGCAAAACAACTAACTAAAAGTCTTTCTCGCCCTAACTAAGATATAGAAAAAAGAAGGGTAACCAAGAACTTGTATGGAGAAGGATTTCCGACGAAAGCTATGTATATAAGTGTCTCTTTCATCGAGCCGGCAAATGGAGCAAAACAAAGTGGGCCTAAAATAAGAAAAATGTAATATGCTTTGAGCTCTGTTGTCTTGGTTCTCTAGAAGCAGTACTTGTCAGTTCAATGGATAAGTTATATTTTTCCTTTTTTTGATTTTAACTATGGAAGGGTAATGAAGTAAGGGGATGGGAAAGGATCAGGGATTAGGTTTTGGATGGTTCCCTGTAGTACGATCAGGGCCAAGGAAGCTCTACACGACAACATAGTAGTTTGGTGAAATTTCTCATTGTTTATTGTGGAGCTGTGCTTGGAAAGATATCATGTGTGTGCTCTCTTGGCATTCCTATGATAGATTCTGGTTTCCATTAAATAGGTTTTATATACAGGTCCTAGGTAAAATGATAAAATCTAAAGCTACCTTTTCCAATGTAATTTCCTAGCGTCCCTCATACTTGTCTTTGATGTTTGCTATTCAATTCCTCGTTTTTCCTGTATTGACAAAGCCCGAGAAATGACACGTAGCCTTTGTTAGAAGGCTCTTACTGTTTGATAAAAAAAACTTTATCCTTCTTGATCCTTTTGCAATTTGAAAAGTGACTTCTTGTTGGAGAGCTCCTACATTCCTTAAACTATTTGCTTTTATTTACAGGCTCAAAATGATGACTTTGCTGCCATCTTTAACCTTGAAGATTATAAAGGTAAGTCTTGCTACGGGGTGGGACCAGTGCTGTCATTATATATTAATTGTACAACTGTTACGTGTTTTGTGGATTGTTTTATTTTTTTTTTGTATTTTCTTTCCTCGAGTGGTCATCAAGTTATTTTAATCAATTTCTTCTTGGTGCTCTGTATAGCTCTATGTTTTTCCTTTTTAAATGTGGAAATGAAATTTGGCACTAGAAATGGGTGTTGGCGGTTTTGATATTGACTTGGGAACCTAATGGGATTGTCATGGGAATCAAAAAACTTCCTTCATAATGAATTTTCTTTCCTTTTATGATTTAAATTTAAAATAAGCTTTTGAATGTGAAGGTGTCATTCTTCTCAGCTCATTTTTGCCTTCTGATGTAATAAAGTTGATATCTAGTGCTTACAAATCTATGAGCTCATACTATGTCATGATTTCTTAGAATACGTCTCTTGTTACTTGGCTTTTGCTCAAATGTCGTTCCTTTTTTGTCTGCAAATAATTCCATTAGCACACATTATGAATTCCATTAGTGTACACATTATGCGGCATTCATTTTTTTTTAAATGATCCTGGTTCTGGTGCCTTTATGGGCCGTTTTATGTCGGTGATGTGGTCAGCTGGTGCTCCAAATGAGATGTAATGTTCAATGCCAGTGCATACTTTCGTCTTCTACATGTCTTTTCACTCATGCTTTTTGATGTTCGTCCCCCAGGGTAGTGTTAACACTTAGCACCACTGGGGATAAGATTCGCCATTTTCTGCATTGTAAAACGTGTTCTTCGTTTTTGACGCTCCCCCTGCCCTTGTATTTCTCAATTTCTCAGCATCTCGTGAGAAGAGCTATAAGCAAATTGAAGCTGCCATAGTGAAGTATCGCGAGACTAAAGAAAACATTAATGAAGGACTGAAGTTTTACGTTACCCTTCAGGTATGAATTTGTATCTTTCAATCACGGTGTTGCATGTGCAACTTGGGAATGACTAGTCACACCTTTGTCTGTAACTCGCCTTTGCTTTTTTTCCCCTGATAAACAGGATGCGATTACAAATATAAAACAGCAGTGCAGTGATTTTGTGATGACTAGAAACATTCAGTGCCGAGAAATGATGGAAGATGTACAAAGGCAAATGGCAGGTTTCAGTTTTCAGAATAAGAATTCAGCGGCTGCTTATACCTACCCAGCAGTTGGACAACCTCGTCAAACTCAAATGCCCTCTTCTCAGCAACAAACAAATCCCGGGAATGGGTCCCATCCTCCTCGTCCCCAGGCACCTTATTACCAGAATTCCGAGCAGCCTACAATGCCTGGTTATGGTCACCACCCTCAAGCACCTTATGCCACCCAACAACAGCCATCTCCTCCTTACCACCTTCCGGCTACAGGTCCTCCATACCCACCTCCACAGCAGCAGCAGCAGCCAGCAGTGAGCCACGAGTACGGACAACCTGCATATCCCGGGTGGCGTGGCCCATATTACAATGCGCCAGCTCAGCAGCCGGGAACTCTTCCCCGGCCTCCTTACACCATTCCATCTCCATACCCTCCTCACCAGAGTGGCTATTATAAGCAATAGTTGGTATGATTTAGTTTCCCTCCCTAGTTATCTTGCTTGAGTATTGTTTTCCCATTACTAACCATAAAAATCATACAGGAAATCTGTAGAGAATAATAATAATCCATACAGAATGATGCGGAAGACTTGGGTTTAATCTTTGGTGACGTGGTCCATGAGCTTTTTCATCAGCATCCTTGTAACATTCCTTCTCTATATCCTCCGTACCAGAGTGATTATCATATGCAATAGTTTTGCTACTTGATTTTTTTTCTCTGCTATATAGTTAAAATATTTGTTGTGATGTCATGTCCTGATTTTTTCCTCATTCTCCATAAAATCTTCTGCCATTGGCTAGATCTCTCGGTTATTGTACATCACCTTTCATGGATTACGTAGTGTCCATTGGTTTGCTCAACCTTTGTAAGCGCACTAGATGCCTCGTCTTCAGCTACAGTTGGGTATAGTGTGTTGGTTTTCCTATATTCGCCAGTTGTACAACCTCGTCGGTTTCATCTATAGACCAAGTTGTATGTATGCGATCTGAATATTAGATGCTGCAGTGAAGTTGGCAGCTAAACATTATACTATTTAAGTTCTGTCCAGATCCTCTTTTGAAATATATGTTCATGGTGTTTTGAAGTTATGTTTATTGGCTTGATAGGCGTGAACCATGAATGCAAGTTCCTATTTATTATATAGTGTCTTCATCTGCCTTATAGGAGTTGGCTCCTCTCCGGTTCATAAAAAAAACTGGAAAGGTCCAGTTTTGATAATTTTGTGCTCTTCTCGGGTCAATTTGAACCGGTCATATTGTATGTTTATGATTGGAATAGATTTATTTATATTAAAAAAAACTGTTTGCGCACACTGGAGATAAATGTATTTGATCAATATTCGAGTGACGTGATTTTTGGCATGTTTAAGCATTTCAATGAGATCTACAATATCGACTGTTTGAATCATGAAAATGAGTCCGAGAAGGGCATGAAATTATCAAAACTATACCTGGATTTTGAAAAAGTGAAAAATTTTAGTATATTTTGTTTTTTCGAAAAGAATTTTAATCAATTTTTTTTAAAATCTAGTATTCCTGCCCAGTACAATTGGGTTCAGGAGTGACTAATCTGGAGATCTTGAAGTTAATAGTTAGACAAATCTCCAATAACATTGAGAGGGCTTGAACTAAAGTTAACCTATTCGAATTAGAGATCTCTTATACACAAAGCCATAATTTTCACTAGTTGATCTACCTTTCAGGGTCGTAAAATGAGAAATATGAGATACTTAGAATGTAGATGGTGGCCGCGGATGCCTTTTCAATCTCCTTTTATCTCCCATTCCTCACTACAAAAAGAAAGAAACAAAGAATAATCTTTGGAATGATTTGTAAATTGTCATGCTGGTATTTGAAAGGTGGTGGTAGTAGTATTAAAAAAAAGCCTTATTGCTTTTTGGAGCCAATCTCTTGTGAGGACTGATGAGGCATTCAGAACAGGACATTATTGCTTAACAACTAGACATGATGAGCATATTAAAGCATGCCTAGTCCATAATACAACAAAAATTATTTTGGAATATATGCCTTTCGAGGTTGGTTTAAAGAGGTGATTATATATATAATCATTGGCTTAGCTGTAGCTGTTGGTAGTAATATAAAAACTCGGCCAGCTGTTAAGCAAAAGTTTGGTTGTATGCTATTGTTGTGGACACAATCTAATTTTTTTTTTGACTGCACAATGCAATCTAAGCATTTGAGGTTCTATTTTGATGATCTAAAAGTTTATTTTATAGACTTTATTGTGAAGATTAATAATGTAAGAAAGCATGTTGATCGGATACAAATCAATATCCGTTCAGTACTATTTTATAAATTAATAAATGAATGTGGCACACAAAATTATACATATTTATGTTGATATGAATGGATATTGATCAACTACTAATATGTATCTGTTAACATGATTTTTTACAATATTAAACTTTTCGCCAAGGTTTACAGTACGATTTGGATCATCAAAAGGGGCCCAAAATGCTTGAACTGTACTGTGCATTCAAGATTCTTCTTTTTTTTATAGTTTGTATTTTCTTATTTAAAAAAAATCGGTAGGAGAGAAATAGAGAAAGGTATAGCTGCATCCTAAACTCGCAGAAATGCAAGCTTGTTTTTCAAATATTCATACGGACATATGTATATAATACCCGAATTTAGTAACACTAGGCTAGATACCTTTTCACAGTAACATGTCAGTAACTAATAGGGTACCCTTAATAGGTACCAAAGGTTGAATTTAAGTAAAATCAAAGACATTTGGACCCCCATATCAGAAAACAAGTATTATTCAATCTCAATTCCCAACAGTACAAATAACTGAAGTTGCACAACGTTCAAATTTTTTAAAATTCAGTATCCGGTTCAAGGACGGACTAAAAAAGATTTACACCAGCTGCACATGCTTGAGAAAGACTAACAGCGCACTCGAGTCTGGATATCGAGGCTCCAGGAATTAGCAGCCTCTGAAAGTTTCTTGGAGAACAATTCAAACAGACAGTTTGTAAATTTGCTTCCAAAATGTTTCTCAATGACTCCATCGAAAACGGCTCTTAGGTGGGAGGTGAATATTTGGACGTCGGAAATTGTCGCGTGCTTACGTGGGTTGCTAAATGTGTCCATTCTCTCGACGCTAAAACATCCATTTCTCTTTATCATTGCCTCGAGTTCCTTTGGTTTTGGAAAGTACACCGGCAAGTTGAAAGAGTCCACCATCTCCTCGCTGACCAAACCCTGTGTAACATGAAAACTGATAGGTCTTAATGAACAAAAAAGGGACAAGGCTAGTGGTGGAGGCAGGAAATATACGAGTAAATCGAGAACCAAACATATTTCTACGTAAGTTTTTTTACCATAGACACAGAGCAACCTAACTAAGCCCACTTTTAGACACAAAAGTAATGGACATTTACCTATGACGTTATACGTAAAATCAAAAAGTTCTAGTCATCAATTAAGATAATGTTTCATATTGCAATTGAAAATAGCTTCAACAGAAGTATGACTTTGTTGTGGTAGAAAACTGGGGGCGAGCAACCAACCGTCGAAGTCGCTCTTCTAACTCGGTATTTGATCTCGAGCGACCTGAGCGAGATGAACAAATGTTACCGGACGGGGCGAGGCTGCTTCAAACCCCTCCGACGTAGAGATCAGACCAAGGCGAGCAAACTAAAAGGGATTTATCAAAGCTCTCAAAGTGAGTATGCAAGGGATTCGTCGTACCTTTTCAATGGAGGGGGGAGCGGCCTTTTATAGATGGAGGAGTGAGAGCCGTGCAAGGAGATCACGGAGAGTAAGTATGGAAGGAGATCCCGTGGATATCGGAAGAGAATCAAGAGGATGCCATATGGAGGTGGTACAGTGATGTAGGAGTCCAGGAGGAGGTGGAATCTCACATTGATATTATCCATGGAGGGCCCGGCGAGATAGCTCACCTTGCCCATAGGCGAGGTGGTGGTGTAAGGCAATTAGAACATTCGGGGAATCTAGGCGAGCTCAACACGGATCATAGAAGGAGTTGGCGACATGATCTCTTTAGGCGAGACAACTCACCTTGGTCCAAGAAGCAGGTGAGGAATTTCCCCTCATCAAACTTAACAATTTTGACCATGTCTAGGAGGCAACTTTCTAAAACTTCAAACTGAAAACCAGCAGTCATCTCAAAGGAGGTAATATCTGGTACACCAGGTATAGCAAGAGCCATAAGCCCCACACCCCCCACACCCCACCCCACCCCACCCCAAGCTCTTGTGCTCTTGCATTTAGGAATGAAATCAAGTCCTTTGCAAATTGAGCTGAATAAGCTTCCGAGACTTCCTTTTGGGTACTTTTATCGTAAATCCTCCCCTTATTCCATGCAGGTGATTTTTTGTCGAGAACCTGTTTTGGCACTTCTGAGAGCCAGTTCAACGCCGCATATGAGTAAGCAAAATGCAGGAAATGTTTCGGAAATAAGATGCTGTGAAAAGATCCAGGTACTCCGGCTATGTAGTGTTGCCTGTCGGGTGGAAGTGAAGCGAAAAGAGTGTTGAAATCGATGGATACAAGGTCAGTGAAGAACACCTGGAATTCCGGGAGTTGGGAAATGAGTCCGTCAGATTTGAAGTTGACTGCTACGTCTTCCAGGACGATCTACGCTGCTGCAAAACTATTGGGTCCTGAAGAGCAGCCAAAGTCTGCGACACGACATGGGATCAGAGGATGGGACAATTGAAGCTGGTTGATGTCAAGGTTCTTGACAATTTCTTCGCTCATGGTTTCCTTTGTAGCATCCACAAATCTTCTCTGCCAAAGGCAAAAGCAAAGTTATTATCATTGTCATCATCGTTATTAACTCGACATGAGGCAATGTGTTTGGCGTTTCATCTTCCATCTCTCTCTCTCTCTCTCTCTCTCTCTCTCTCACACACACACACACACACACACACACACACACAAAACGGACACACCCTTACACTTGTAAAAGTTCCTAGTTATGTATGTTTTGGACCTCAAGAAG
>BRYF01000027.1:10473586-10483586 GCA_030159135.1 Actinidia polygama | reverse complement strand
AAAATGTTAAAATTAAAACTAAAGAGTTCAAAATAATAATATTATCAAAGTAAAGGGGTGCAAAGTGTAATTTATCATATATATATATATATATATTTGGAAACCCTAATCTAATCACAGAGACAGAGAGAGACAGAGCACGTTTCAGAGAGAGAGAGGGAGAGAAGGGGTCTAGGCGGAGCCGCGGAGGCCGGGTGGTTCGATTCAGGCGCTGGTGGGTTCGATTTAGGCACTAGTGGGTTCGATTCAAGCGCGGAGGGTTCGATTTAGGCGACGAATGATTCGATTCAAGCGTCGGATGGTTCAATTCAAGCCACGAATGGTTCGATTCAAGCCATGGATGGTTTAATTCAGAGGCCGGATGGTTCGATTCAGGCGACGAATGTACACAATGTGCCTCTCTCCGATTTATTTATTTATTTTTTATTTTTTATTTATTTTTTATTTATTTTTTTGTGGTTGTTGTTTTGGTTTTGGAAGGGGATAAGGAGGGGTGAAATGGTCCGAAATATCCTAATAATGCCAGATAACTTTTGGGGAGGGGGAGGGCTGCCCAAAAGTTATCCGGGACTATCCGGGAGCTGGGGGAAAGGAAAGCAGGGGGGAAAGGGTTATCAGGGAAGAGCATCTTCAGCCAAACGCCGGATAGAGGAAGTTAGAGGAGGAGAAAAATTATCAGGGGGCTCTATCCGGCAGCCAAACGGGCTCTAGTAGTATTGAAGAATGGGTGACACTCTAATATTAGCTGATATTGATTTCTATATTTCTCTAGTCCTCAAAATAAATAGAAGTACCTCAGTAATGCCAGCAAGATGCTCTTCAACTAGTAAGGTTGGGATGTATAGGTGCCATTTGTCTGCATCTATATTTCCGTAACACAAGTTAAATGCATTTGTCTGCTTGTACTCACGGTGAGGCATTTGCGATCTCTCTGACGCATTTTACTTAACACTTTATGGCCATAATGCAACGCAGCACATTTCACATACATATTGATTAAGAGGCTTAAAGCATTCCCTAAACTCATACACCTACTTATGCACCACCCCAACTGGCCACAAACCAAACAGGGTATGCAAATACACAAAAGAGAACACAAGAACATTTCCCCGGAGAACGATAACCTCCAAAAATCAAAATTTTCCATGGAAATTAAGAATACCAATTGTCCCCAAGTCTTAAGCTTTTATGACATGCGTGTATCAATGTGTATCAAGCTATGTAAATTTTATTATAAGCTCAAGATGCTAGGAAAAATGAACTGCTACGATAGAAGAAAGAACCACTGTAGTTCTTTGGTAGCATTAGGCTTCATTTATCAAACTGTTCTGCGCTTAACAAGCAAAAACAAAGATTCAACCTTTCCAGTGTTAGAAAAGCACGGCGTCTTTGAGAGTTCTTCGAGCTTCTGGCAATGTCTCTCAAAGATGTCATCAATGGCTGAAGATCCAAAGTGTTTGCATAGAAGGCCTTCTGTTACTGCCCTAATGTGGAGGCTGGAAAGCCGAACGCCTTCAGGAGTGCTAAGCTGTGGTCGTGGGTAGTTTATTTCCAGAATCCTCTCAATGTAGAATCTAGCTGCTTATTTTGCGACCACTTGTCTCACTTCGGAGGGTTTGGGGAAGAACATTGGTATATTGAACGAGTCCACAAGAAATTCATTCACCAGACCCTGCCATATTCAAATCAACTTGAAATGAATGGTGACAACTATTTGACTTTGTTGTTCCAAACATAGGAAAAAAGTTAGCGTACAGAATTCTGGTGCAGAGGGGGTTCTTTCACTTGATTCGAAAAAACTCACATTGTGACTTATAGTTTTACAAGTGCACTGCCACATAATATAGGTGTTTTTGGTAGAGTGTATCTTTTCTTTTCTTTAGAAAATGATTTAACGACAAAATTTACAATAGAAAATCTATCCAGAATTATGTGGACTAGCCTTGCAACATGCCAGGCCAAACAGAGTATATATTACCGTTTTATTTCGCTGCATACGAGACATGATCCATTTCAACTAGGAAGCGCAAAAAATGGTGACAAAAGTTCGCTGACATACAGAGGCATATAGATATTTAAACATTGATGTTTAGACACAAGTTTTGCACTTCAATGGCAGTAAATGGGAAGGCAAAAGTAGAAATCATCAAAATTTAGTATTACCTCCTTGACCATATCCATCAGTGCATTTCCCAGACACTCGAGGACATGAACAGATGTTGACTCAGAAGGGTGAGTTCCTTCCGGACGGCACGGTATGAGAACCACAATCAACCCACCAGCGGACAACTCAACTGACCTGGCCCTGAAGAAAGTCTCCATGTCCCTCAGAAACTGACTAGCAAAAGCCTTCACCACTTGACAAGAGCTTAGCGCGTAAGTGACTCTTCCTCTGTTCCATGCCGGGGAGTCTTCCCTTGTTACTTCTTCAGGCAACTTGCTGAGCCAATGAAGAGCAAAAGACGAGTGCATAAAATTGATTGATTCCTTTGGAAAAAGCCGGCTGTGGAATGAGCCCGGAACTCCAGCAGACATGTACTTTTTGCCTGGTGGAAGGGACTTAAACAGCGTGTTGAAATCATTGGTGACATGGTAATTGAAAAAGACATGGAATTCGGGTATTTTCGACTCTGATCTTCCTTGTGCCCTAAATTTGAGCTTAACTGCTTCTACTATGGTTTCGACACAGGAGAATGTGTTTGGGCCAACCGAACATCCAAGATCTGCGATGGAGAAGACTCGTGAAATGTCTTGTGTTTTGACCTTCTCTTGAATGCTTGTGCTTAACAACCACCTTGCGCGGTCTGATCCCTCTTTCTGTATTTAACTTGTGTTAGGAAAACTCATCATTACCGCATATCATTGTCCTGAAATCTAATATGTGCTATAAAAAACAAAAAGTAATGCAGGCAATACAATGATAAAGAATGAATAAATGGAAGATCATGATAAGAGCAAGGGTTCGTCAAATGTTAAAATATGTAATCACTTGATAGTTGTTCTGTAGATATATACGTTGCTTTTGATAGCTTGACCTATTTTGCTGAGAGAGAGAAAGAGAGAGAGAGACCTGGACTTTGGAATTCATGGTGTAGCTATTGGGGCCATCACCACCGTTCATGGCGATTGAGTCCACCATGTCACAGACTTTCTTTCTTGATTAGGCTGTAGTTATGGGGTCCGATGACTCCGATCACATGATTTCTCTTCTAACTTTGGAGTTCTATATAGACACATATATACCGGTTCTTAAGAAATGAATGAAACAAAAAGAAATTAAGATTCCAAGTTATTATATATATCTTTTGAAGAAAGAAATGGCCTCCATCTCCTCCACTCATGACATATGATGCAAGGCAATGCGTCTCTCTCTCTCTCTCTCTCTCTCTCTCTCTCACACACACACACACACAAGCGCGAGTGCTCACTCTCATTTTTGTACTTTTTGGATGCCAAGACGCTTAGAAAGATAAAATAAATGGTCATAATATTTGACTCTCCTCACCTTGGACAGTTACATTGAAGCACTTACGTTTTAAACTAATCTTTGATATTATTTATTTAATCGGCCTGCAGCTGTGCTATCTCGTGCTAATTTTCATATTGCGTTGACATCCATGACATAATAACAGGGAAATAAATATTAGTCACGTTCACTGTTTTGGTAACATGGTATTCTTTAAAGAAATTAGAGGAAGAATGGCATAATTGCAAACTTTGTGTGTGTGCTGTGTTACAATTTCGAATATCTTAAATGGATTTCATAAGCCAATCATAATTCTTTTTAGCCTGATCATTTCCTATAGTAGTACTAAAGAATGGGTGACACACTAAAATTAGCTGATAGTGATTTCCACTTTTCTATAGCCTTCGAAATAAATAGAAGTACCTTAGTAATGCCAGCAAGAGGTTCTTCAAGTAGTAAGGTCGGCATGTATAGGTGCCATTCATTTCATATTATGAAAAAATTACAACTATTAGAGAGTCAATAGTTCTACCCACCTCGTCCCATGGCATGACACACTTCTTTTCTTGATCCCATTTTCTGCGTAAGCAAATGGAGCCTCTGCTAATATGTTTCCCAGGCTTCAACCAGTTTCAAAACTGGAAAGAACTCTTTGACTCTATCAGACTATGTCCGGGTACTTTAGATAAATTTCTCTGTCTCAAGAAATCCCAAACTCTCTCAGCTTCATCAAATTTACCAGCATCAGCATATATGTTGGCCAAAAGAACATAATACCCGGTCCTCTCTGGCTCCAAGGCAATGAGTTTCTTTGCCAATCGCTCCCCGACCTCAAGGTCACCATGAACTCGACATCCCCCTAATAACGCCCCTAGCACAGCCCCATCAGGCTGCACTGGCATTTCTTCAATAAGAGTTTCTGCCTCTGTTAGCAACCCTGCTCGGCCCAAGCAATCAACCATACAAGCATAATGTTTCAGTTCTGCCACCACAACATAATCTTCCATCATTTTGAAACAAGACCGCGCCCTTTCCACCAATCCACCATGAGTACAAGCAGACAAAACACCGAGAAACGTTACATCATTGGGTTTTAATCCTTGCATACGCATCTGATCAAAAAGCCCAAAAGCAATATCTACACAACCGCCCAACCCATACCCCAAGATCAAAGCACTCCAAGAAATGACATCTCTCTCAGGCATTTTATCAAACACTTTATGGCCATAATGCAACGCAGCGCATTTCATATACATATTGATTAAAGCATTCCCCAAACTTAACCCTAAACCCATACACCTTCTTATGCACCACCCGTGAACATTCTTCCCATGCTTCAACCACCCCAATTGCCCACAAACCAAAAGCAAGCTCACCATGACTGCCCCATCAAGATCAACCCCTACAGCAACCATCTCCCTATACACAGACAAAGCCATCATGGGTTGCTCATGTTGAGAATACCCAGCCAACATTGCCGTCCACAACACCGCATCCCTTTGAGGCATTTCATCAAACACCTTCCGCGCATCAAAAATTTCCCCGAAAGTAACATACATAAACACCATAGCAGAAGCAACAAACAAACTCCTCTCCACACCCATCTTCACACAAAACCCATGTGCCGAAACGCCGCAATTCCTCGCCCCAACGCCGGCGCATGCCCTCAGAACAAGAGGAAGCGTGTACACATCCGGTCGAACCTCCGAATTCCGCATTTGAAGAAACAGTTTTATTGATTTTTCCGGCGACCCTGATCGCGAAAACTCACCGATTATGATGTTCCAGGAGTATATGTTGCGGAGAGGCATATGAAAGAAGAGAGATAGAGCGTCCGGGGAGAGTCTGTTGTGGTGGGAGTACATCAAAACTAGCTTGGAACTGAGAATTACATTGTCGTAAAGAGAAATCCGAAGAAGGCGAGCATGAAGATGGCGGAGATAGGTGGGGTTTGGAGAAGAGTGGAGAAGGGAAAAGTAGTAGGAAACGAGATTGGGGTTGAGAAGAGCTTTTTGTTGCAGAGACATTTCGTTATCTGCATGAGCTTTTGATTTGTTAGTGATATAAAACCATGGCGTCTCTCTCTTGCATGTTATTTTTCCTTCTTACAGTAAAGCCCTGTTTGATTCAAGGGATAGGGTTGGGTGGGATAAGTAGTCCCAGGACCATTTGATGCGGGATTATTTACTCTTGCAATTTCAAACAGAAGAAAAGGCAAACAAATGATCGAGAATACTCAGTCCTACAACTCGGATTGAGGTTCGATCTGCACTAATTATCTTCGATTGCTCATTAGCAAAGGCTCTCTCGTTTAGGGTTTGTTCCTATCCATAGGCGGGAGAAGTGAGTTGTACTTGGTCTTTGGGATATGATTTTTTTTTTGATTTTCGAGTTTTATTGTTTTTAGGGGGAAAAAAAATCGATTTTTATTAAAATTTTAAATTCTTTTGAAAATATAAAAAGAAACGTTTAATTTGAAAACAAAATTACTAAATACAAAAAAAATATTATTTTTATCCCAAATCATCTAAAATATTTTTTTAATCCTTAGTGATTTTTTTTAGATTAAATGAAAATTTTTTATTTTCGGACTCATTTAGTCAAAAAAAGTAAAAATTTTTGATTAAATGCATAAAAAAATCACTAATGAATTTTTTTTTCAAAAACCAAGAACTAAAAAACAAAACAAAACTGGGCGTTAGGACAGTGATCTCATGTTTTGCCCAGACTTTTTGAGAGCTTTTTTCTTGTCATTTTCCATATTAGTCCATAACAAGTGCAATTACGTTCACTTATCTTGGAAGGTGGGTGAACATTACCCAACATCCTATTAATTCAAATGAGTGTGGTTCACTTTTTAAAATGTAAATCACTACACTATTTTAAGTAGGACCCATACATTTGAACCAATAAAAATGGAGGGTAATATTCATACAAGGTGAACATAATTGCACTCGTCCAATACTCATGTGTATCTATTTGATTGGGGGGATTAGATTAGGAGAGATAAGTTAATAACATGGGATTACATAACAATGAGAGGTCCACATGTTTGTTTGTTTTTATCCCAAGGAATAAGGAATTCGATTATGCATACATCTGTACTATGTTTGGTTAAGACATAATAAAATATAGAATAAGCTTTGAAGCATTATTTTTTTTGACCGTTAAATTGATTGGAGGGGATAATTCAGAGTTTGGTTTAGTCTTGCGATTATTAATACCAATGGGGAGGTGGGATAATAGTTCCCCACGTGAATGATTATTAGTCCAAATTTTAGTTTAATCCTAAGTTGTATGTACAGTGAGCAGTGAAAGATAAGATTAGGGGACAATTCCTTACAAGATGGGTCTCATATGTTCTTACTTAGTCAAATTCCTTTCCTAATCCCCCCAATCAAAGGGACTCAAACATATGATTAGATAAATGAGCAGGATTGTTAATCCAATCCAGGTCTTAATCCGTTAGAATGGCCGTTTTATGGACTCGATAAGGATTATGGGTTTTGATTACATTAGACATTATATATATAGCCTCAGAACATAGAAAATAAAGCTCACGTCCGATGATGATCAATTGGATTGGAGCAATTACAATATTCAAATTAATTTTATTTTTTTGAAACAATTTAATTGATTACAAGTATAATCTGAAAACTAAAATCATTGGATAACAAGTGACTGAACACGAAAATCCGGGTTTGTTTGATGAATGATGCATTTATTTCTCACATATAATGACTGATTCAAATGGAGTTGCAGTTTTCCTTCACCTACCTCACTTTACTCTTTTCACAAGTGCTTTGGATCAAGAATTTGATAAGAAGAAAAAAAAAACCTATTGAATCTAACATAACAGTTTTTGGATCCTCTAATTTTTTTTTTATTTCCATTTCATTTTCCCTCACTAAATCCTCAATCCAAATACAACCTAAGGGTAAAGAGTCGAGATGTCATCATCATAAAATTCTTGAAGAAAATACAATTCTGGAATACAAGAACAAACAGCCCCAGAAAATTCGAGGTCGCTGCGAGGTTTGCATTGCATGAGATTTTAAAGACAAACAATACCATGCGCCCATCAATCTACAACTTTAACAGTATGTAAGAACATCATTTGTTTTGCAAATTCAACTAAAAATATACTATCTACAAACACCAGTCAGTAGAAGTGCGAGTTTCGCCAAAAAAAAACAAAAAAACAATCCACGACTATGAGTGAAAAACAAATAAATTCCCTCCATTGGTGTGACTGGACTCGAGGCTAGGGTTTACTGTAGGCTATAGCATTTTCTTGCTTCTCTTCCTATCCCTATTCCATTTACGTGTCACAATTCACACAAATCAAACTATCGCAGAGAAACAATATGTTGAACCATTTTCAAGCTTTATGTTGAGCATGTATTGATGTCCGAACTGCTTGGAGAGACGATAGAGCTTTCCCGTTCACAAGGCCTTGTTCCAAAAATCCAAACGCACTGATTTGAACTGATACAACTTGTAGAGAAACAAGCATATGAAAAAGTAAGTTGTAAGATTTTTAAGAATAAGGAAATGAGGTAATTAATAACTTCAAATAATCAGTAGGTAGATCACCAACACAGGTGCAATTCGCTCTCCCATCTCCAGATGAGCAGGGAGCTGGGGCAGTCTGTGTGTGATCTGTACCGATAATAAACTCCTTTCTCCAACTGTTTATTGTCACTTCTTGAAAATCGTGAAGAGGATTTTGGAATGGATTAAGCAGGAGGGAGAAGACAAATGTTTTATTGTATGTCGGGGGTGCTATTCTAAATAGCATAAAAAAATGTAAGTTTATAGGTTGCTAATCCATGTCGAGCTTACTGAAATTAAAGAAATCAGGAAAAGAAAAGCTTAAAATACAATATTGGAGCTTAAATTATGTGTGTGTGTTTTGTCAATTTTGAGACTATATCCAATTAATAACAGACCCCTAAATTAACTAAAACATTTTAACATCTAAATGATATTTTCGACATTTCACCTTAACATCTAAGGGCATTTTGGGCATCTTAAACATATGTTCCCCCTCTCCCGAGGGAGCTGTTAAACACACCCTTAAAGTCGTCTCTACATCCACCTTTATAAAACACCATCCCCAATGCATTGAATGGGTGGGTGTGAAAAGAAATTTTAGGGATGTCTCCGGCAGCACCCATGTTTCTGTTCTCTCTCACTCTCTCTCTCTCTCTCTCTCTCTCTTGTTCCCTCCCTCCCTCCCTCCCAACTCCTCATCCACAATGGGTTCTAGCAAACAGACCCAAACGAAATTTTACATCATTGATCCCTTTCTACCAATCCAGAACACTAAGAAGTTTTGATTTTAAGTGGCATTAACAGTCAAAAGCATGGAAGTTGATGGAAATCCTGTGTTCAATTCTTCAAATTTCAGCTTCGTAGGTGAAACTAAGACTGAAAGAAATAATTTCTGAAATCTAATATAAAAATGTATTTTTTTGGGTAAGTTCTAATACTAAAATCTTAGACATCATAAATTTACAACATTGTCGTATTGGGTTTATCGGTCTGTTTGCTAGAGAGAGAGAGAGAGGAAGTAAGGTGGTCCCCAGATGGATTTGGCAATTTAGTGAGAGAAAAAAAAGAGAAGTCGTTGGCAATTGAACTCAAATATACACTATTGTCAATGGCATGTTAGGTGGAGGACGAATATTCACGGCTTCGAAGGCTGATGCAGTGGTGATGAGAGTGGCTACGAAGCTCTGGGCTGCGGTCATAGGTCGATAGAAGCAACGATGACAATAGGAAGAGGTTGGTTGGCGAGTGGCTCTGCCGGCAGAGAAGATTAGGTGGGTTTTATTCCAGTGCGCTGGAGACGGGGCTGAGTCACTTTGATGCTGTAGGTGAAAATGTGGTGTCAGGTTGTGGTTATGGCTGGTGATGGAGTTGAAGCCAATTGTCGGTTGGCAGTCTAGCGGTTGCCTGGTTGGAGAGCTTGTGATGCAAGAGACTCGGGACAGAACAATTGCAGAGAAGAGACAACGAATGATGCGGATTAAGTGTAATATATTTGCCAATATATCATGTTATTAATGGAAGAAGATACTTATTAAATGACTGATTTGCCCCTAAACTGTTAGTCATTGAAATGTTGGTCACTAATTGGACCGTTTAGACTCAAATTTGATACTTCAGGGACCAAATTGAAAAATTTGAAAGAAAATTGGCCAACTTAATGCTAAGCTTATATGTCAAGGTCCAATACTGTGTTTTCCCCAAACCAAAAAACAGAACATATCTTTCCCTTCCAAGATCAACATCACGGTAATTAAGCTCCAACAGTGTGAGCTCATCGCCTTCTTTAAACTGCGGGAAGTCATTACTCTCATTATATTGCTTATAAATAACAACCAAAGAAGAGGACCGCCACATTGATGACGGCAAAGAAGTTTGAGTATGAAGAATCATCGCTGTCAGTACACTCGTAAAACTGGAGCTAGTGCTAGATTATGCAGTAGAATGGTACAGTTCACTACATGAAACGGAACTGGGAAT
>BRYF01000027.1:10466086-10468586 GCA_030159135.1 Actinidia polygama | reverse complement strand
ACTCATAGCATTTTCCCAAGTGAAATTGACCAAAAAATTTAAAAAGTTACTAACTACAACCGTGTTGACCGTCGAATTATTTTGAATGAACGGTAGTGGTGGACTTTAAATTGGATAAATCAGCTACTAAACAGTTAAAGAAAGGTTCAGATCCCCCGGCCCCAGTCGCAGCAGCATTTCTTCGTTTGTTCCGTCGAAGCACCCGATTTCTCCTTACATCGCAATCCTAAATCTCAGATAAAGAACCGAATATTCGAATTTAGGGTTCAAACTCATCGCAGATTAATATCTTGTTCCACCAGAATTACCAGCAATACTAACATTTTGAATCTCTCCCTCTCTCTCGCTCTCGTTCGGTTCTTGATTTTTCTAAGGTTTGTTTTCTTTTCGATTCAAATTTTACTGCGTTTGTCATAATTGGTTGTTGTACCTACATACTGAATCGTGTTATTACGTTACTGGCATGAGAAATAGTTTGCATCCTTTCTTCAAATTGTCGATGTTTTGGCATGAGAATGTGAGAGATTGTTTGATAAACAGGTATATAGATCTATGATTCTGAAGTTACGTAATGATGATAAGGGTGTTTGTAGATATGGATTTCGCTATCGTTTGTAGATATGCATTACCGAATTAAAAGTTTGGCGTATCATAAATTTGGGAGGTAACGGAGGATTTGGCAATTTGGAGGAATCTAATGGCTCTTTGGTTGAGATTTGGTGGAATTTAGTTTCATTTAGAAAAGGAAAAATATTGAGAATTTTGGTAGTTTAACTGCTGAACCAGAAAGGAAAGAGATTGGAGAAACACTGTTTCCTTATCGAGAATTTGGATGAAAATTTCTGGTTGTACCAACGGGGCATTAAGTGAATGCAGGTTGCAAGTTTTGGAGAACTAATTATAAATAAGAAATTTGGTTTCCGTCATATGAAGCCATTGTCAAATGCACCTTGAGTTGCTTGCCTCCCCATATCCTCATAAGAGCCTTCTTGATTATCATTCTTCTTTACCTTCTCAATGATTTAGTTGTTGGTATAATTTGAGTTGATAGATTCTTCATAGAATAATGGACTTTCCTAGTTTGTTTAGTGGTATGGCATAGGATAATCAAGACCTTCAAGGAATTTAATAGCAGCTGTGTCATCCTTGTTCATAGTGCCATCAAAATTTAACTTGTTCTGTGGTTGTTCGGATGAATGCCATATAAATTGAAGTAGTTCTCGAAAAACTACTACTTGAATTTTGAGATTATGAATGAGGAAAGCAGTGAAATTAGCATTTTTAATTCTGTCAAGCAGAAAGTGGGGGATGCTATTTGGAGAAGGCATTAGGAATTGAAGTATAATCTTGATATTATTGCGTTTTGAACTAGTTAAACTTTGCTCCATACTCCGAGAATGTATTCACAAAAGTGATGCGTTACAGTTGACCATTTTGCGTTTAGTGTTTTGTTTGAATTTCACAACTTGCAAAAGTTGGTGATTTTTGAACTCTCAGGGGATTTTATTCTGAATACAGGACGTCTGTAGGGAAGATAAGCACCATCCATATTGAAGTCAGCATTTTCATTTGATACACCAATCATGAAGTATTTGGAATACACTCCTCTTGACCGGTAACTGTTAAGACTTTTTCTTCAAAGCAATAGCAGATTAACATTCTTGACCGTGTCCATAACCTCATCAGATTTGATGAGTACTAACCTCTTATTTTTCTTTTTATGTGTTTTTCTGTTACTTTTGAATTAAGTATTGTTTTCTTACATTTTCCAGCATAAATGATTTCTTAAGTGATGTGAACCTTGGACAGCGTACCATCAAAGGATGTCTTGAAGCCTACTCTTGTAAGAGACCCTGTAACATTTTTTAATTAAATTCTATTTGTTCATTTTCATTGGGTGCTAACTACGCATAATTTGTGTTCTTTTGCATTTTTTTATTTTTTATCTAGGCAAACATACGGGAACTGATAAGAAGTTGTCCCTCAGCTTGGAGCATGAGGTAATCGAAATTCTCTAAGTTCATTTTATCCAAGAAGCAGGATTTCAGTTTCCTTCCATTGAAATGGATGATAGGTTTCTGTTACGTGGGGAATTGGAATGAAACTTTTGGGAATAACAAAACTTCAATGTCTCCTTCAAAACAGATTGGTGCTTAGGCAAACACATTGAAATAAAAATTTGAGTTAACGTGGATCTGGAATCTTTTGTAAATTTTGCTAACAGTAAATAATTTGAGTTGTGCACATACTTGTGCAGTTGATAAAATTGATTTATTTGACACTAATAGACAACATTTAGTTTCTGTAACCTTTAGTATTGCTTTTGTTGCTTTTATGTTTTTGAAACTTTCAAGAGGAAACAAGTATGCCTTTCAACTAATCAACATGACCTTGGAGAGCAACTATTGCTTAAACTTTATTTTATTCTTTTATATTTTAATTTCTATCAGAAGTTGTAGTTCATATTGTAAATTTCTAGACCCACCATTTTATAGATCAT
>BRYF01000027.1:10458586-10461086 GCA_030159135.1 Actinidia polygama | reverse complement strand
CCAATCAGAATCATTTTCACATGTGATTGTAGCTTTACATGCATCCTTCTTAAGGTACACTTACCTGTTCTAATGCCTAATTAGCATGTGAAATATTTGTAAATTAGGCAGCGTTAGAGTTATTAGAGCCACGTTTTCTTGAATTCATGGTTATGTCCCCATAAATATTATTTTTTCATAAAATAATATCTGCGCGACTTTATCATATTATTTTTCTTCCAAGAGTAAGATAGGTGGCACCATGTGATTAAGAAAAATAATTATTTTCCAAATAATAAAAACCTAATTAATTAAGAAGATCAAACCTACATTACCGAATCTCTCTCTCCAAAAACAAACGTCAAATAATTAATGAAACAGAAGTAGCAAAGGGGTATATATATATATATATATAAAGTCAAAGGCACAGTTGGAAGCAACTCAAGTTGCAATTCATATGGCAACTTCTCTGCCATATTTCTGCAGCTTAACCACACCATCTTACAAGCCTAAGGTGTTATTGAAGCATCCCCAAGTGATCAGATCCCAAAGCTTCTATGATGAAGGTACTTCCTTTTAAGTTTCATCCTTTTGTAATTCAGTAGATACATACTCGGTTGTATATAGAAGAATTATATATATATATATATATATATCACTAGATATTTTTCCTGTTTTATATCACCGACGTATATGACTAACATGACAACATATAATTCGCCGTCAATATTTTCTTGACAAGTATTTCCACACAAAGAATCAATCAAGAGAATTCACGTATGCGGTGACACAGAACGGTAATAAAGAATTGGTAGCATATAGCATTGTTCTTTATATATACATATATTTGTGTTCTTAATGTCCAAAAAAGGAAAACAATACAAACCCAGAAAAATTCCAAAAAGAAAGTGCTCAAAAATGACTAATTCTGCTCTGGGCATTTTTTTTTGTGAAATTTATCTAGGTCTGCAGCATTAATCTACACACTGATGAGGGTTTTAGATAAAAAAGAAAGGGCATGTTTGTCAAAGTTCATAAGCAGTAATTTTTATTTTTTTTATGTTTGAAAAATTATGTCAGAGTATTTGACACAACTTATAATTCTGCTTATAGGCTAAAAACAACTTACAAAAACTGAAAAAGCTGATTTTTTGAAACTCTATTTTGAAGTTTTTCAATTTCTACCTTTTTAAATAAACAATTATAATATAAGTTCAGCCATACTAAACACACTCAGAGTAATGATATACAAATAGATTACACTTACAAAAAATTCATACAGAATGATATGACTTAGTTGTGAACCTTTCATTTAAAAACAAAGAACCATTAAAACACCTTTTAATTACAACTCTACAAAGAACTATTGAAATAACTTTTAATTATAACTTGCTACTGCCATATTATACTGCGGGATGACAATTCCGCTCAAATCCGATGGGTCCAGCCGAACCGGTCGCTTGGGTATGGTTGTCCCGATTTTTTTCCCGATGAAGGCGGAAATGGTGAGGGGTGAAATCCCCGATTGAGTATGATTTAACTATCTCCATATCCGAATGCTCGAACCTGACTCAAACCATACCCTAACTCGATTTATATATATCATAAAAAAAAGTTAGAATGATGAAGAATATGATGTATAAACTTAATTGAATTAGTATTTTTTATAGTAATATTATGAACTAAATTGGGAATAGTTTGTAATATGTAATTTAAAAGGTTTTCTATGAAGCAAGTTGAAATTTGATACATGAACAAGATAAATTGTATTTTCGAGAATAGAAATTTTATTTTATTTTTTTTTAGATTCAAGTATTGGATATGCCTAAATTATGCGATACTTAATTGAGTTTGGATTTGATAGCCATATCTTATACTCGTCGAGTATGGGGTATGGATATGGAAGTGAATTTTGGGTATAGGTACGAAAAGAAGTCCCCCGACCCACACAACCCATTGCCATCCATACACGCCAGTGGCAATTTTGTATAAAATTTCTATTAGAATGGCACTTTTTTTAAAGTTTCTCATCTAATTTGAACTATTCCTTTTTTCCTATTATTTGAATTCCAGGAAAGTCAAGAAATCTAGTGGATGAGAACATGAGAATTCTAAGAGAGAGAATAAGAGGAGTGAGAAAGAAAGAGAGGAATGAAATGTGTTGCAAGTTTGATAATGGATGGAACTACAAAGCTCATCGGTGTGATAACAAGCACAAGAGTCATAACATTTTATCAGAGTTGATAGCTCTTGTAGTTTTAGTTAGTAGTTCACTTGGGCTTGTCTTTCTCAGTGGCTCCTTCTGCATCTTCCTTGTTTCCTTTGCTGTTAAACATCTGTACCCATGAAGTAGATGTTATGGTTTAACTTATTTTAAGCCCACATATAAACACACACAATCGAAGAACAAACCAAGAACATCAAAAAACAATAAGAAGCAAAGAGCAAGACACACAGATTTTACGTGGTTCGGCAATTATTTTTTTGCCTACGTCCACGGAGCTGCAAAGATTTCACTATT
>BRYF01000027.1:10426086-10433586 GCA_030159135.1 Actinidia polygama | reverse complement strand
GGAAAAGATGCTTAAGGAAGGGGTTTTTCTTTTGCATTCTTTTGACAGGCTAATTGTGTGGTCTTAGTTTTATGTTGTGTTTGATCTTAGATTTACGTTAAGACAAGAAAATGATAGGGAAACGAAAATGAGTAAAAGTAGCGTAATTTTTTCTTCCTTTGTTGTTGAACTATGAAAATGAGTAAACAATTTCAGAAATTATTTTTTGCTTAGTTACCATTTTTTACTTTTCAATCAAATATAGCATTAAGTGAATATTCCATGTTGAGCTTACTCTTACGATGTATTTGAATTAAGAATCTGATGAGAGAAAATAAAAAAGTTACACGATTCAATCCTTCGGAACCATTAGATCATGTACATTTTTCATTTCCCTCATCAAATCATTCATCCAAACACAACCTTAATCTGAATTTGAATGCCGGATTTAATGCGAGAAAAGAAACGAAAATGAAAAAAGTTAGATGATCCAACAATTCGGAAGGCTTGAATCATTTTTGTATTCTCTCAACAAATTTCTGATATAAACACATATCAAGAATTTGTTAAGAGAAAACAAAAAGATATGAAAAGGTTAGAGGGAGAATTATTCTCCATCTAACTACCGTAAGCTACCTATTTCTGTTTTTCATGAGATTTTTAGGGCCTGTTGTGGTCTTCAAGAGAATCATCTTCTGGATTTAATCCAAAATTACAACCTTAAGCTACCTATTTTGATCCAATTTGAGATCTTTTTAGGGTTAATTAAATTCATGCATACCTGTAAGCAACCAAATACCTCTAAAATAATATAAAGATAGTGTTTTAATTAGTGGGTGATTGATTACAAACTCTTGATTGGTTGCTTTCAACTTTTGACTATAGAAAAGAAAATGTAACAAGAAGGTGATTCCAATCAGAGAGAGAGAGATTTGGCTTTATCAGGTCTTTGTAGCTTTAATAATTTTGTTTGGATTTGCTAGTCTCATCTCACAATCTTTTATGACTTTCTATGACCACTTTATGCCTCTGGCATGCACTACAAACAGTGCTGTCAAACCCTCCCTCTGTTGGTGGGTTAAAAAAATCCGATCGATCACCTAAGCGCTTGCCCGTTCGTTATACCCATTAGTTATTAAGATTACGCAACACTAATCTTACTCAAAAAGTTATACTTATTAGTTATTTTTCTTTTTTCTTTTCAAGTTTGATCTCAAGCTGAGTTCAACTCTACTACTCAGCTTCATTAAACTCTTTTACAGCCCAAAGCATAACTGATTTACTTAGTTTTTTTTTAATAACTCGATATCTTGTCCAAAGACCGGCTAATTCAGGGGACCCTAATCCCACTGTCCACCAATCGGGATTCCATTGAAAATCAGGACAAACCTCTATATGAATTGACCCAACTCAAGAATTGGTAGCAACTAAAAAATTTAGTTAAAACTTTAAAAAGGGGTATACCACTAATTCCCAGGACAAGACCACCAGGCCATGCGATGCGATTGATTCTTAGCAGGGACATAGCTAGGATTTCATCGCAGTGGAGGCCGAACTTTTAGGAAGGTAATCATGGACTATCCGCGAAAATAGATCCGCAACCCAATTAAACGTGTCACAACCTCCTATAAGTGGAGTATTTACTAATTCTTCAAAAAAAAAAATTGTAATTTATATGCTGCTACCACTTACCAGTATCCAAATCAATCAATGAAGTTAGAGAGTTAAAACTTAAAAGTAATAAATAATTATAGCATGAAAAAAAAAATTACCAATCAAAATTATGCCTGAATCAGAATTAATTTTGTCTATTTGAAACCCTAATAGAAACCAACACAAAACAAATTCAACACAAGCCCTAATTATGATTTATTGTAATTATTTGAATAGATGAATAGATTGCATTTGTAAATTTTTCTTAAAATTTAAGAAGCCCTAATTTTTAGTTGCTCTTACTTGAAGACAAAAGAGAGAATCCTTGGTGAGGAGAGAGAGTTAAAAACTTGGTTGAGAAAGTGAGAAAGTGAAAAGGAAATTTGGAAAAGAAGAGAGAGAGATTGTGTACTAAAATAAGTTTTCTTACCTGCTGAATCTGTTTGAAGTTTAAAAATTAACTTTATTTCTTCCTTAATCTCTATTCAAACGGTTTTTAATTCAATGAAGTTCTTACGGAATATACTGCAGCAAGCCAGCATGAGGAAGAACTCGCGAGGAAGTCTCGAAGAAATACCGTCACATTTGCAGGTTAAGAATGTCGAAGCAGCACGGTGAAGGAATGTTCTCAAACACCGCTCTTTATAAGCCAGAGAATCACCCCCTTTGAGAATGGCGAACCCAAGAGCTTTTATTCGTGAAGCAACTGCCTAATAGTATAAAGTTTGTACTATAAACCTAGCATCCGATTTGGAAAGAACAAAAGTTGCACTGAAGTTTTCGGCTACCATTCACCAGACTCAGCTCGGTGATCACTTCACAAGAAGCTTTGCCTTCTGAAAGAGATACGCGGCAGTAGCGTTCCCAACTTCCAAGCAAATTTACCTGAATCCAATTGACCATTCTGCAATCAAAAGAAATATGCAGATTAGGATTCAAGAATCGGGAAATAGCAAATTATATATGCACCTCTCTAATTTATAAGCAATTAACAGCCGATTTTGTGTGTGCCTGTGTGTGAAGTCAAACACCGGACTAAATATTTGTTTCCTCTGCATGCATGGAGCCCAGCCTCCAGTAATAAAGAATGATCCTATACAATTCTAAACCTTAGGAAACAGTGGCTCTTTACATAAACATTAAAAGAAACTGCATATCAAGTTTCACCATTCATCGATGTGTTTCTATTTTGCTGCAACGAAATCAATAGAATTTGGAAGGCCTCCTGTTGAAAAGATTCTGCAATGACTAACAATAACACACAAGACCAGTAAGGCATTGATTTCTTAGGAGACCAGATGTAACTCGGAACCGCTACTGCCTCTGTGAAACTCCTCTCACAAAGACCGAAATTAATTGCCTTTTACAATCAATGGCACTAAGATCCCCATTTATAGGATAGAGAAATTGAAAAGGGCTTTCCCTTTAAAAAAAAAATAAATTGAAATGGAGGTGACGGTTGAGTTGGATTCAGGTGATGCTGTGTCGCCGGTGATTGCAAGGGCGGTGGCCCAGCTGAGATGTGGGAGTAGCAAGTGGAAATAGAAAGAGATTTGCTTTGAGGCTATGTGGCATTTGTTAATTGGCACCAGTACACCATGAGATTCACGGCTCCGTCGTGAATAAGTTTCTCTCATTTATGAAATATAGACCTTTACAAGTGAACCCAACAGGTTTTCATTTTTTAAAAATTCTCCATCGTAGTATCATTATCAATTTTATTATGATGTCTCTAGAGGTGTGATGAATGATCACACATTCATTTTCACACCCTATTCTGTTAATTAGTAATAAATAAAGGCTCTTTTACAAATAAAACTACTTAGTTACCTAATTTAGAGTGACACTATGATAATTTTATAAGGAGTTATAATGAGATTTTTATAAAAACATAAGGAATTCTGAGAATTGCAGGAGGGGTACGTGATGTCGTGAACCCCCTGGGTCACAGCTCCCTCCGAGCCTGGATAAACACACGAGGTATTACAGGCAAAGCTAAGCCTAAATTAGGCCATGTGTTTCCTAAACAGGCCTTTAGTTTATCGTTTTTATCACTCTAATAACTTTCAAACCGTTGCTAGAAGATCTCTCTAGAAGATCTAGAATACATCTACCATCGAAATATTGTACCCTTTCTTGATAATGCATTGCGAAACTGCAAACACTCCTTTCCTTAGTCTCCCAAATGCTTCGAGTAAATTACTGAGAGAGAGAGAGAGAGAGAGAGAGAAGGTACCACGAGCATTGACTAGATGAATGGAGACATCCTACCCCTCTCAAGAAGATCCCCCTGGTAACTCTAACAAATGGTGAAACCTCCAGCATATATCTTTTCAGTTGCAAGATTATTGTGAGCTAGGCATTACTCACTCCTCTTTTGGATACAATCAATTACAATTTCAAAACATTCGAATATTGTTCAGTATTGTTATCGAGAGCCTAATTGAGATCCTCAATGATCTCGCTTGTGATGATTGCACCAGCTATACCTGCAGCCACTTCAAGGTAGGACCTCAATGATCTCGCTTGTGATGATTGCACCAGCCTTCCCTGCATCCACTTCAAGGTAGGACCAAGTCCCTCTCATAAGTTTTGCATACAATGGAGTAGTAAATGTATACATTTTCCCCATGGACACAAGTTGACACATTCCAAGCTTATCAGATCCGTATAATGGGCATTTTACTTTTGAATCTTGAATTATGATACATAGTCAATTTATTCATTCTCTCTTAGTAATCAAAATTACTGGATAAGATAGTCATTATGCACAAGGCTGGCAAAGTATGAAGCAGTTATTAGTACATAAACTTTGATTGTAAAGATGACACATTTTCAAACTATCACATGCGCATATAAATACACTGATCATGTTAAAAGCCAAGACAGCAAAGAATCATATGTGAGCTCTTGTAAGAACCAACGACTAACTGAAACCACTAAACACGGTAAAGGTCATCAAAACTGGCAATCAAGGTTTCATTTGCTATTAACTTATTGCTGTGTATCGTAAGATATCACTTCAGAGAAAACAGACATGAAGAGTAGCAATGTAGCATGATAGAGTGTTCTCTCCGCAAAAGAATAAATGACTATTCAGGATTTTGTTATTTCTCAAAAGTTCACCAAGAGAAAATGAGCTCACCCGTCAAGCCAGTGTTTACTAGCAAGGGGCCAGTTTGCACGGGGGGAGATAAAGGTTAGTGAAAAGAATGTTCACACCTTGTAACGTTTTGCTAAAACGAAAGAGGAGAACATTAGCAAGCCTCCGACCATGGTTCACCCCATCACTTGCACAAGTTCCACAACAAACTGATAAATACACGAATGCAATTGCACATACACAAAGCAAGAATAAGCGGAAAAGACCAGAAACAGTAAATAACTAACTAAAAAAGCGTTTCAACATGTACAAGTTTGATAGCCTGTTTAGACATCAACAGAAAGCCACATAAACACTAATCAGCTCAATAAATGTCATTTTTTCTCATTATTGTGGTGTATGTAATATGCATGCATGTATAATTTTTTACTTTTTGGAACGGTCAGTGTGGATAATTGAAGTACACACAAAAATTACAAAACAAGAGGTAGCTTGCTCAAGCAAATCCAGAAGTGGACTCCGCTCACTGCGCTGATCCACACTTCATCACAATTTCAAACACACCCATGCTAACAAGCTGTAGTTATGCCTCAGAATGCACTGTATTGTTGACTTTGCTGAGGCCTGGTCTTGTATGAAAACTAGTTGGTCCAAAAGCTTTACAGTTTGTTTGCAGAACTCCAGTTCGCCGTTTTTCCCAGGCAATAGCTAGAACCTATCAAAAACAGCAGAGCTAGGCTACAATATCAAAGCAGTTAGCATGACATGCAAAGCAGTGATCACCACTATACACAATAACCTTATACACGTCCTGCCCCAGCCCTCCTTTGGAAACTCCATATAACAGTTGTCTGAGTTCAACAATCCTTGGGAGTGACAAAACAGTAATGTTTCCTTCAGAATGCAACAAAAACATTCAAAATACTTTATAACTAGAAGCTATCACATTGATAAAGACTAAGACCTCTGCTATGCTGGCTACATTGTCTCAATTCTTTGTAATCATTTAAGAAACAAACATCCCCACAACTTCCAAAAGAATCTGTATCCTATATTGACATTCCTGAAATGCAAACTACTGTCAAACATCACTTATTTTGACAAAACGAAAACACAAGTTTGACAAGCAAGATGAGTGCCTAAGAACTATCCTGTTTGCCATTTCAACATTGTAGTGTGCCAGTGAATCCAGAAGTAATTTTGAAATAGATCGCAACCTTAAATGGGATAAAACGAAAACACAAGTTTGACAAGCAAGCTGAGTGCCTAAAAACTCTCCTGTTTGCCATTTCAAAATTGTACAGTGAGCCAGTGAATCCAGAAGTAATTTTGAAATAGATCGCAACCTTAAATGCTCTATTACCAAATTACTACTTCAAAACAGTCAAGATGCTTCTATTATCAATTCTGAATAATTTCTTCAAAGAGAAAATGAGCAACAGAAGTCAAGCCAGTGTTCATCTACCAAAGAGTAATTTGTGTACGACGAAAAACTGCAAATTTGTAACTATTTCAAGACAGAAAGAAGGTTATCGTGCCTAAGTTGCATGACGCAACTGATTTTGATTTTAAAGCAGAATCAATACATGCATGGACCAAATCCCATAAGCAGTTTCAATTTTCAACATATACAAGTGTTTTTTTTTGGTAAGGAGCATATACAAATTTGATGTCTATTAAGATGTCAGTAAAGAGTTATAAATACTATAATCAGCTTAAATTGAGAAGTACTTTTTCCCCATATGTGAAGCATTTCTGAGTGCTGAATTAAGTGCATGTTCGCAAAACCAGAACCGAATAGGTAGCTTCCCCAGAAATCAGTTGATCCGTGATTCAACTGCACCGAGCTAAGATCTGCAGTTGCATAACTTTTGGTGTGATCTGTACTCAGAACTCAACAATCACAGTCTAGTGCACTTTATAGTTTTGGAAGTCTTAACAAATTTGATGATAGAAAGGACACAATCAACCCTTTTTTCAGTACAATATCACCCAATTTTCACCCACCATCGGAAACAATCAATAGAACCCCTCAGAGTTGGATCAATCAAGAGCAATTTTGGATCACAAATTGGAATTACATGGAGGAAACGTTCAAGTCAAGCTGTGGATCTTGTAACATTTTTCTACTAAATGCGCTGAAAACGTGGAGTATGAAGTTAACTACCACACTAAAAACCAAAATGACCATGGGGGACACCTCTTCAACTTTTATGGTTGGTTAGAAATAAAAAAACATAGCAGCCTTCAAAAGATTTGGGAAGCCATAGGGGATTCTAGAAGGCTTATAGAGACAAGTATGACCATTTTCTAACCAAGTAGTTCTGTACTATTTTTCACAAATCTAAAATCTAGCAAGGAGTTGCACAAGAAACAAGCTTTAAGTGCGTTGAACGATTTTTCTTTATACAATTGCAACATTGTAACAATTAGATCAGGGAGCCAGTTAAGCTAAATGCACTAATCCAAAAAGCTGTCTAGAATGTTATTGTTTCGGAACGATGTCATGGAGACTTGCTCAAGCTTACGTTCAGCAACGTCAGGGCCCTAGTTCTTCAAGCCCTTCAAAAAGACTGTCAGTAGTCGAAACAAAGTCCCAAAATTTGACCTTATGGTTTGAAATTGTACAAAAACAAACAGGCAGCTCACAAACAAACATTTTGATCTCCATATCGCCAAGAGATTAGCACACTGGTGTTTCCGCAATAGATCTAAGAATTGAACAAGCACATAAAAAAGGGCTAAACCAAAGAAGCTGACTAGTA
>BRYF01000027.1:10391086-10398586 GCA_030159135.1 Actinidia polygama | reverse complement strand
CTTTATTAGCTATTTGTGAACAATCATCTCCCGTGGAAGCAAATTCAAATGAAAGACCACCGCGTATGAGAAGTCTTCAAGAGATATATGATGAAACAAAAGAGATAATTAAAAGTTTTAAGGATCCTACTATGTTTTTTTCTTTTTGAACATATAGGTTTTGAAGAAGCAATTCAATATAAAAGGTAGAAAGGTGCCATGGATGAAGAAATCAAATCCATTCAAAAGAATGATACGTGGGAACTTGTCAAACTTCCAATAGGGCAAAAGGCAATTGGCGTTAAATGGGTGTACAAGCAAAAAAGAATCCTAAAAGTGAAGTAGAAAGGTACAAAGCAAGATTAGTTGCCAAATGATACACTCAAAGGTCTGGCATTGACTATGAAGAGGTATTTTCTCTTGTTGCTCGTCTTGAAACTATCAGATTAATAATTTCCTTGGCTGCACAAAATAATTGGAAAATTCATCAAATGAATGTAAAATCTGCTTTCTTGAATGGTTTTCTTGAGGAAGAGGTTTATGTACAACAACCAATGGGTTATGTAGCAAGAGGACAAAAGAAGAAAATTTTAAGTTGAAGAAGGCTTGGTATGGGTTGAAGCAAGCGCCAAGAGCATGGAATAGCAGAATTGATAAGTATTTCCAAGACAATAACTTCATGAAATGTCCTCATGAGCATGCTCTCTGCACAAAGGACATTGAGAAAAGGGATATAATGATTGTATTGTTTGTATGTGGATAATTTGATCTTTATAGGAAGTAATCCAAGAATGTTTAATGAGTTCAAGAAAACAATGGCTCAAGAGTTCGAAATGACAAACATTGGTCTCATGTCTTATTATCTTGGTATTGAAGTGAAGCAAATGAAGAATGACATTTTCATGTCTCAAGAAGGTTATGCTAAAGAAGTTCTCAAGAAGTTCAAGATGAATTATTGCTAGCCCGTAAATACTCAGGTGGAATGTGGAATCAAACTGTCAAAGCGTGAAGATGATGACAAGGTTGATCCAACATTGTTCAAAAGTCTTATTGGAAGTTTGAGGTATTTAACTTGCACAAGACCATATATTCTTTATAGAGTTGGATTGGTTAGTCACTACATGGAAGCACCTACCATGTCACACTTGAAAGTGGCTAAAAGAATTCTTCGTTACATCAAAGGTACATTGGATTTTGGTTTATTTTATTCTTTTTTAGAAACTTTTAAACTTGAAGGATATTGTGATAGTGATTGGGATGGAGATTTAGATGATCGAAAGACTACTACTGGTTCTGTTTTCTTCATGTGAAACACTATTTTTACTTGGTCTTCAAAGCAGCAGTCCATTGTTACTTTGTCTACTTGTAAAGCTGAGTACATTGCTGCTACATCTTGTGTTTGTCAAGCAATTTGGTTAAGGAGGTTGTTGAAAGAACTACATGTGCCACAAGAAGAGTCAACAAAGATTTTTATCGACAATAAATCAGCATTAGCATTGGCTAAAAATCCAATGTTTCGTGATCGAAGCAAGCATATTGATACAAGGTATCATTTCATCAATGAGGTGGAGCTCAAGTTCATAAAGTCACAAGATCAGATTGCTGATATTTTTACCAAGCTCCTCAAGGTTGAATTGTTTCACAAGCTATGGAGTTTGCTTAGAGTTACAAAATCAAGCTTAAGCTTGTTTTGTTCTAGAATATTCTTCATAAATTAGCTTTGAAATTTTAAAGGTCATGGATGCATTTAGTCATTCATAGAAAATATCAAAAGTTTCTTCAATTATCTAAAAGTTTTTTTTTAGATTATATCAAAAGTCTTTTATGAGAATTTTAATTAATATGTAGTAGAATACATGAATCTAGCTACTCATGTATGCCTATATAAACCCATGTATTGCAGTATTTCATTTCAAGTGGAATAAAGTTGAATAAAATCTCCATAGTATCCTCTTCCTAATATCCACTTCCTACTTTAACTTGGATATAGTTTGAAGTTCATTTCTAACACATTCTAGGCTTAGCCAAACACTGAATAGACTCAGGACTATTGCCACTCCCTTTCGCTATTAGATCAAGGACTAGAAAAGCAGTTTGTGAAACGCTTGCGAAAATTTTGAAAATCTTTACAATAAATGGTGTCTTGGAATGTTCAATTTCTTTATCATCAATGCTCGTCCACTCAGCTTCTACAAGAAGTGGCCTACTAACATCATTGCCCTGCTATTGTTCCTCAATCTCGTCCCCTTCCTCAACAAATTCATAGTACTCCAAAGGGGGCTCCATCATGTGATAAGCAAGTGTATAAACAAGAAGCACCGTAACCCATTGAGCAAAAGAGACGTAAGCCACACCTTTTCGATGACAATCAGATCCAAATGGATTATCCTCCGTGACAGATTGAACCAACAACAACAAGAGGAAGATTTCTAGTGTTTCCAAATCCAGTCATGATAATTGTGAATCAGATGAATTGTGGAGGTGGACAATATATAACTACAACTAGGAAGCCTAGGATGCAACCGATGAAGGTAGATATCAACACGTTAACAGAAATAAACTATCAAAGCACACAATTCTTGACGTGATAGATTGACCCAAATGGGTAAAGATAAGGCAAGGAAAGAAATGAACAAAAACAAGTTTGCTGAGTAGCTTGAATATTGCTTTAGGGAGGATTTGAGTTCTTGGGTGTGCGAGACTGTAAGGGTTAGAAGTTTCATCAGTGGCACCATTGCACGTAGTAGATCTTCTTCTTCGCTCAACTTCATAGTGTATATTGTCATACAATTCAGTCAAAAACCAATACATCTTTTTGTATATCAAGATATATAACTTTCTGCAAAGAATCAAAGAAAAAATAAAGATTAAAAAAGATACAAAACTGTTTCAATAGGACCAATAGAAGAAGGTTCAAATTCCATTTTGCACCATAATAAAAAGAAAAGTAATAAGTACGCTTAAGTAAATCTCACAAACCTTAACATGGGTTTTACAAATCATTACAAACTGTATCCACAGCTATAAGAATCACATTAGTTTAGTGCATAACCACATATTGTAGCAAAACGAACACATAAGTGGATTCTATCAACTTATTGAACTTCTTCCATCAAGGATTCTATCAATGACTCTAGTGAAGTTAACATGGTAGTTCCTTAAGGCTTACAAATACACTCTTTCTTTTTTTAAAAAAAATTCTTGGATGTGGAAACGAATTTGGAAGACTTTGGACAATGACATGAGGTGTTACAATACATTATGTAAGTTGCTCAAATGACAGTGGAGGCATTGTAAGAATAGTTAGTTCTCAAAAGTTTGGAGCAAATAAGTAGTAAAGGTAGTTATTTGCATTGCATCCTATATGCATAGGCGTTGTACTCCAATTAAGAGGGCTCTTGAACGCATAATCAAAATTTGAGATTTATTATTCATAAAGAGTGGATATATTGTATAGTGTCTCTCATGGAAAATAAGTGTTCTCTCTTGACTGTTGGTAAAAATATGGCAATATAGAATTTCAAAGAACAATTTCTATTAATCTCAACAAAATAAATAAACAGAAATTAAAAAAACTAAATCAAATGAAATGCAAATAAATTTAAGCTGAGTCCTGCAAATGTAATATCTTTAAGAATGATTCGCCGCCTACCAAGAGGGTTGTAGAATTTTTCAGCATCTTTTTTTAAGATAAAACGGTTATACTATGTACGTAAGAACACCACCGAAGTAAGCCTTGGTGAACTTGAACTACTTATGTCTCTCTCTCATAGAAAGAAAATTACAAAATAAAGAAAAGAATAAAATTATGTTGGTATTCTTGTGTATTTTTTTCAATACAAGCACCTCATAATATAAAGAAACAAAATGACCATTTGGTTGTTCAATTCAATACAAAACTGCCAATAACGATTTAGCACATAAATTTTACTTTATGAGGGTGATTAAACACCAATAATAGCTGCCCTTATGAGCAGCTCTCTTTCGCTGTTAACCGCTACTCACAAAGAAATTTTTCAACATTGAGAACAAGCCAAATTAAGCCAATTTATGTTGCCCTGTTCTTAGTGTCTATTCCATTGATTATTTCGATGTTCCTCTCCTAAATCAGTTCAATAAACCACAAACAATTGTCTCATCTTAAGATCCACCTGGATAGATGGATTCCAAATGAAGGTACTGCGACTAAACTTTATGAAAGCACGCAAAAATTCTTTCGTAGATTGAGAAAACTAAAGAGGAAGTGTTAGCATAAATGCATTTTATTAGCATCTTTGCAGAACTAGGATCATTAGTTTGAAAGATTTCAAACAGTTACTTTTATATTTTGATTCAAATCCATCCTAAACCTTCTCAATTCGAGCTATTTCCGTTGAAGATTTACCCCCATGATTTATGGAATGATTTATAATTGCCATGTTTAACTAAATCCCAAAATTATGGGATATAATTTGATCTATTTGATCCTGTAATTATGGGTATGATTGTAAACAATCTCTATATAGAGATGTATCATTGATGGAAACGAATCATCAAAGATAATAAAAAAGATGTAGCCCATTAAGGCTTTGTGTGTGGACGTAGGCACAATGTGCCGAAGCACGTATATTTGTATTTTTCTATTTTTCTCTCAAGTTCTCGTTCTTATATTTTCATTACAAAATTTAATATGGTATCAGATCGGGTTGATTTTCACTGTAAGCTTGATTTGTTGTCACAACCATCAACAATGGCTTTATACTTCAAAGGTCTTCTCTCTTCAATGGATTTAATCAAGAATTGAGATTTGTCACTCCTTCAAACCCACTTTGCGTCATCAACTTCTTGATTCAGCCAAGTCTTTCATATTAGTTGTTAAAGAACTTTTGCCTTGAATATTCCTTCTCAGCCATGTTGATTTCACTCGTTCTATGAGTGATTATTGATTTGTCATCATGCAGCCACTCTATACACTACTTGAACCTAGTCCCTTTGTTTCTATCTTATTTTCTCCATTTTGGTTCACATGTGGTCCAACTTTATATTTTACAAGATGTGTAATTTCTTGCATCTTGTGTGATTACACCTTGTTAATAATGTGCAAATTTTATCCCTAATTTGTCAATAAGGGGGAGATTTTTCTATTTGTGTTGTTGGGACACTTTCATATTTGTGAGGATACTAATTCAAGGCTCATGTATTGCATGATGTTAATTTATGCACACATTTTGCAAGATGTTTGATTCCTTGCAAGTTTATAGACGAAGGTTTATTGATACTTTTCAAGCATTACTGATCTTCGTCAATTTCTCATCATTGGTGGGTTTAACCTTGTTTCCCAATATTTGATTTCACCCTCAAGTTCAAGTCGAATACTTTAATCAACCTTTTCATATTCCAACTTGAGGGAGAATGTTGAAAATTTATCTCCATGATTTATATAGATGATTTATAATTGTCCTGTTTAACTAAATCCCAAAGTTATGGGATGTGATTTGATCTATTAGATCATGTAATTATAGGTATAATTGTAACTTTCGGATATGATTGTAAATACCCTCTATATAAAGAGGTATTATTGATGGAAACGAATCATCAAATATAATAAAAAAAAAGTAGCCCATAAAGGCTTTGTGTGTGAACGTAGGCACAATGTGCCGAACCACGTATATTTGTGTTCTTCCATTTTTCTCTCAAGTTCTCATTCTTATATTTTTTATTACAAAATTTAACACGGTATTAGAGCGGGTTGATTTCTGCTGTAACCTTGATTTGCTATCCCAACCATCAGCAATGGCTTTATACTTCAAGGGTCTTGTCTCTTCACTGGATTCAATCAAGAATTGAGATTTTGTCACCCCTTCAAACTCACTTTGCGTTATCAACTTCTTGATTCAGCCAAGTCTTTCATATTAGTTATTGAAAAACTTTTTCCTTGAACATTCCTTCTCAGCCAAGTTGATTTTACTCGTTCTGTGAGTGGTTATTGATTTGTTCTCATGCAGCCACTCTCGACACCACTTGAACTTAGTCTCTTTATTTTTATCTTATTTTCTCCATTTTAGCTCACATGTGGTCCAACTTTATATTTTGCAAAATGTGTAATTTTTTGCATCTTGTGTGATTACACCATGTTAATTATGTGCAAATGTTATCCTTAATTTGTCAATAAGGGGGAGATTTCTCTATTTGTGTTGTTGGGACACTTTTATATTTGCGAGGATGCTAATTCAAGACTCCTATATTTGCATGATGTTAATTTTATGCACACCTTTTGTAAAATGTTTGATTCCTTGCAAGTTTATAGACGAAGGTTTATTGACACTTTTCAAGAATTACTGATCTTCGTCAATTTCTCATCGTCAGTCAGTGGGTTCAACCTCGTTTTCTAACATTTAATTCCACCCTCAAGTTCAAGTCGAACACTTTAATCAATATTTCCTTATTTCAACTTAGGGGGAGTATTGAAGATTTACCTCCATAATTTATGGAGATGATTTTTAATTGTCATGTTTAACTAAATCCCAAAATTATGGGATATGATTTGATCTATTTGATCATGTAATTATGGGTATGATTGTAACTTTGGAATATCATTTGATCTTGTAATTATGGATATGATTGTAAATACCCTGTAGAGATATATCATTGATGTAAACGAATCATCAAAGATAATAAGAAAGATGTAGCCCATTAAGGCTTTGTGTATGGACGTAAGAACAATGTGCCGAATCACGTATATTTGTGTACTTTCATTTTTCTTCTAAATTCTTGTTCTTCTATTTTCATTACAAAATTTAACAATTTCCAATTCAATAATTACTGTCAAATCCTCACCCATAAGCCCAAACACAACCTTAAATTGTTCTCAAGAGATTTCACGGAAAAAATTGGAAAAAGGAAAGCCTTCATATATATCAATAAAACAACAAATGAGAATATGTAACCAAATCAACCCATAATAGAAACTGGTTCAACATCTATTGTTTCAAACCTTTAACAAATCGATAAGAAAAAAATATTTATGCAACAAACATCACGAATCGTGACACATAAAGTTTCAAAATAAAAATAAAATCACGATAAACACTGAGATTTACCCAAACAAAATCGTGATAAACGCGATCCATTCATGGTTGGGCTTGAACTTGGGCTTTAAGGATGGGAAGAAAACTAGGCCCAAGACTTTGAGCCCATGCAATCTATAGCAAAGTTTGGGCATAACTAATAATAATGAACATACCCAAATTGGGGTTATTGGATCTCCTTTTCACCCAGTAATTATGGATGGGGGGTCATATAATATTTTCACAAAAATTCAAGATTTGAGAAAAAAATGCTTGCAACAGTTGGTGAATAAAAAAAATAATTACGTTTAATTTTATGTTCAATATTAAAAATATGAGTTCAAATTATGTGGGTGTTTGTCAAAAGGTTTAGTTTGGATCACTTCATACGGGTCAAAGTCTCGACTTTAATTGGTGTATGAGTTTATCCTTATTATTTTTAAATATTTTCGATTTTAATTATTATTTACTTTTC
>BRYF01000027.1:10373586-10376086 GCA_030159135.1 Actinidia polygama | reverse complement strand
AACATTAACTGTAATTGTTGTGGTGCATCAACAAAAAAGGAGGAAGAAAGTTGTAAGGGGATAAAATACTAAGTAACAGCTCTGGCCAAGCTAGTGCAAGCACTGTTGCTGGATTGACGCTCTATAGCAAGCTCAACGGGGGTTTTGTGTCGGAGCTTGATCGAGACACAATGGTTGACAGTGATTCCAAGGCACGTCACTAGTCAAGCTCTCTCCCCCCATTTACGCTTGCGGTAGGGGCCTACTGTGGGTGCCTTTCCCTTGTCTTTTTAAAGGTGCGAGGAGGAGTGCAAACTCGGCTCTACCGGAGCAGGAGCGGGAGCTAGATCAGGAACCAGGTAGGAACAATAGTAAGGATCTCAGTAGCAAAGGCAACATCCTTTCTGAACTTCTTCGTGGGAGTATCCGTGAGATTCTTAACCTTATGAGTCATATTTACCTCAGAGTTGGAATCTGGGCATTCACCTCCAACTAGGGAGTGGTCAACTTCATCCCCAAGAGATGGGGGAACTTGAGGAAGCTCAGAATCAGTAGGGCCTTCATCGTCCAAGCTGATCAGGACATGATCCACTGTAGGCAAGCTATCCGAGATCACTACTCCAACACCCTGCTCAACCTCTTCTCCCTCTTCAACCTCCTCTTCTTCCTCTTCTTTTTCCTCTTCAATCCCCAAGAGATCAAACGAGCTGAAATCACCGCTGAAATCGTTACTTTGACCCTCAAATTCCTCGTGAAGTCTTTAGAGCTTGGCCATTTTCTCATCAACCTCTTTATTGATTTCAACCAAGCTCGATTAATTGCGATGTGGAGCAGGGTCTCAGATGCGAAAGGCCAAAAGCCTAATTCTACCGAGCTACTCTACTTGGTGGGGAATGATATGACGGTAGATTAGCTCGTACTACAAAAGTGTTTTCTCATCTCAGGGCCTTTGGCAATTGTTTACGTGCTTGATGGCTTCGACACACGAATCAATCCTCTTCCTGAATAAGTTGGGGGAAGGACTACACACCATCGTTTCCAGCTTGGAATTCCTAGTTCCCTGAGATCCATACAAATTTGTTCAAATACAAGTCTTTGTCGGTGATCTCAGTTACCTGCCTCGTTTGGGCCTATTGGGGGTTTCGGAGCCAAAGATAATGGTTGTCGGTGTACAGATTGGTACAAGGCTCTTTCTTCAGGCATACCACGTTGTACATGTGCAACAGGTCATATGCCCCGAACTGCAGCCCTAATCTTCGCATTAGTGTACCCACTACGAGCATGGTTAGGACAAAATTGACTGACACTTGCATAAAGGTAAGTCGTAGCTCGCCATGACTTTCTTCAGCATTGGACTGATGGAAAATCGGAGTCCAACTTGGTGTATTAACCATGTGCGGACCGGGATGCGATTCCTACTTTCTTCAACCACAGTGGCCACCTCGTTGGGTCCTGGTCTTTCTATCAATACATCGTGAGGAATATCATGATCGCTCCAAAACTTTGCCAATGTGATGTCATCGTGAACTAGGCGATGAACTTGATTCAACTCCATATTTTGAAATAGAAACAAAGCAGTGAGAATGAGATCAACCTAGGTAATGATGATGGATCATTGGGTGCAGAGTTAGCCAAGCTCTGCCCCACGAGGTATATCTGCATTTTACTAAGGGTCAACTCTTAAGCCCTCCTCCTGTCTTTAACCTATCTTGGCAATAGAATGGCTTGAGGGGTAAAACCTTACCCCCAGAAGATGAATTTTCAAGGCAGATTTTCAACACAACCGAACCATCAGAAGTCCCGTATTCAGACTCTACAAGTTTAGTTTGAACCCATTTCACCAAGAAAAATGGGTCAGCGGTAAACCAAATCATAAAAAAACACACAAAGCTTAATAGTTACCCATCAATGGCGGACGTGCAACCATCACAGATTCACAGCCAACAGTCATACATGCTTCAACAGGTATCTAGGACATTATAAAATTAAAAACAACCAAGATCCAAATGGATTAGATTGAAGCAGAAACATATATGCATCAATTGCTGCATTGGAAGCCCAAAGGTCATAAAAACTTCATAAAAAAACTTACAAAGATGGTCGGAGGACGGGACAAGTATCGAAAAGTAGGAATGGCATCGAAATCAGCATTCAAAATAGGATCGGCAATGCCAGTCGGATGACAGCAAGTCACATGCGTACTTTTTCTATATACAAGGCTCTAAAAATAAAATTGAACAGTGGTTGGGGGAAGCACAACGATTTATAGGAAGCGTAAAGGGTGGGTTTTCTACCAAACACACCCTTAGGGCGCGTCGATTCCCGCGCTAATTTTTTGCTTTTGGACAATTGAGTTAACATGTGGTAGTTGAATCACCATAACTTCCTGCCAAAAGAGCACCTAAGGTAGGTGAGACACTTCGGCATCCGCGCCCTAACCGAGTTACAAGCAAATCGAAGGCCGACATGTAGCACTGTAGGACACTGAAATGACGACCAAGTACAATGGGGAGACAACTTT
>BRYF01000027.1:10343586-10356086 GCA_030159135.1 Actinidia polygama | reverse complement strand
AAATTTTATGTTTTGCATTACCCAATATTAATTCTTTCCATGCATTTTTCTGCAGGTATATAGTATAGATGTTGAGTCATGCATGCATAGGCTTGGATGGAGACATGAATGCGGAAGAGAAGGTCACAGACTCGCAACCAAGGAGTCCCGACTTAAAATTTCAACTTGCACTTCTAAATTTCTACTTTTTTAGAAATTGCTTTGAGAATAAAAACATTAATTAATTTCGTATATTATACATTATTTAGAGAAAATGATTTTTTTAGAATTTGAACACATTTTTTAAATATTTTCTAAATGTGTTATGTTTTAAAAAATACCCAAAAAACAAGATTTCCAAACCATCCACGCACCAAATAAATATTCAAAAATTATTCTACAAAAGTGATTCTGAAAACTGAACCGAACAAATAGAAAGATTGTCACTTTGCTATTACCTTTTTATTTATTTATTAAACCCGTATGGGGGTTAACAACCTTATTTTTTCTCATCTTATACTATTTTTTTTTTCTTTCTATGCATTCATTGTGACTGCAAGATTAATAATCCCCGAGTTCTTTTTAGTAATATTACAAATGAAACTATCATGTATCGTTTCAACGAAGTTGTATGGAATTTAGTCTAAACCTTTCATTTTAAAAACAACACACTCATGAATAAGAAATTTTATGGTCTCGGAATTTGGAGAGAAAAAAAAGTTATCAAAAATCAAAACTAATGGTTGGTTGATATTCAGTTGAGCATGTGAATCTCGTGAGCCTGTACTATTCATTTTTGAATTACGTGAGATTTACTTTGTCCAAATGCTAAGATCATAGTCACGGTGTTGAATGACAATGATCCTTATTACAATAATGCCATGGATACATTATTTTGACAGCATTTTTTGCATATTGTTTTTGGTGCTAGAATATACTTTTCCTATTTCTAAATGCTATTTTAATTAGTCTAATTAATTTCTAGGTGGTTGAATGAATGAATGAATGAATGGGGAAAAATGGTTCCAAGCTACCTGCAGGTATAGATTCTCTCCAAATGGGCTGGCTATGAAAGGCCTTTGGGTTTTGAAAGCGGGCCCACAAGTCTTACGGAATTTACCATTGACCCTGGCCCATGTCTTTAGGTACCTATTTATGGTTTAGGATTTGCTAATTTAATACTTACATTTAAGGTCACTATAACAGATTTTGAGGGTGCGATTGTGATTAGAATAAAGTTATCGTGAGGTCCACTTTAATTGTGTTTTAGTGTAAAAATTAAATTATGAACTAATAGTTTATTGGGATTGTTAATTCAAAAAATATAAAGGATTATGAATTTTACTGGATTGTCATTCTTAATCTATTCTTATGGGATTAATGATTGGGATTGAATTGTTAATCCTATTGAATTGAAATCTCTTATCAAACATGCTTTTATAATATCAAATAAAGGTTACTAACCACCGCTACCCACTCATTACTGTCGCTGCCAACCATTGTTGCTATCACTAATTGCTACCAAGCACCTACCACTAGTTTCGCTTATCGGAATTGCCACAGTCTATCGCCTCGGGTGTGATTGAAAATGGAAATATACATCCATGAATTGTGCAAAAAATATAAGCCCATACTACAATCTTACGACAAAAATTCTAGCCCACAACAATTTTTTTTTTATAATCCACGACTTCCGCGAGAATTTATAAATTTTGTAATATATATGAGGGGAAAGTTTTGGAAATATACAGTAGTTATCGATTTCGAAAGAACGATTCTTGCCACATGTACCAAAGAGGTATTTAGCAGGAAAAAAGTTTTAAAATGTGAACCAAGCCTGTACAATCCCTATATTTGTTTTTTAGTAAACTTCTAGGTAAAGGTGTTGAAGATAGAAAAAATAAAAAATAAATAAAGAAGCAGAATAAAAAATAAAAGAAAATGCGGCATCAATAGTAGAGGATGTTAGGGAAAATTGTAAATCACTCTACCGATATAACAAGAGTAACGATTTATGCACTTAACGTTTGACCAAATGATTAAACTATTTTTTAAAGTCGAGAAAGTAAAAGTATAATAGTATGGTGACAAGCAATTTTAATAATGAATAAAAGTATAAATAATTTTATTATAATTTTATATAATAAAAATAAAAAATAGAGTTCACTAGCCATGTAACAATTTTCATCATTGACCAGAACAAATCAAATCAATCAATACATTTCAAATATGTATCTATTCACACACACACACACACACACACACACACACACACACACACACACACACACACAAATCTAGTATATAACATTATATCTAATTGAGATGAATTCCAGCTAAAACGCCACTCGTCATCTCCACAAAACGACCCAAGACCCATGCCGCCGAGGTGGGCACGCTGAGGCCCATAAGCACCGCCAAGCCCAGAGCCAAGCTGGGCCTGGTTTTCATGAGCTGGGCCTGCAAAAGGCCCATGGCCTCACAAATGAACTCGTCGTAGCCCGCGTAGAAGTTCTTCTCCCAGCCCATCCAGTGGGCCGGGGGCTCGTAGTTCCTCTCGATCATCTTCATCTCGTGTATTCTCTTTCTGAGAACAATCAAGTTCTCGTCCACCAATCGACCTCCGTAGTAGTCTCTGTCGTGGGCTTCGTTTCTCGATGCAGACACAATTGTTGAAAAACGTTGATTTGATTTGTGGTGGGGTCCAAGTTTGTGGCTCATCGAAAACGGTTTCGGGGGAAGCAGGGACGATGATGAACAGAGAGAAGCTGTTGTGGATATGGATGTGAATGCCATCGTTCTTTGGTTTTGAGAAGTGGAAAGGAAATTTCGAATCGAAAGAGTTTGGGAAATAGGGAGAGATTGGGGAAAGGGTGTGGTTTTCAAAAATGGAAACAAATTTGGGTTTTGGGATTTTAGAAGTGAAAATAAATCGAGCAATTCTGGGTTGTTTTAACAGATGTGGAATGTGGATCACTTTTGTGGTTTTGAGATATGGAAACTAATCAAGCGATTCTGGGTAATGTTGGAGTTTGTGAGTTATGTATGTGGTTTTGAGAAATGGAAACTGATCGAGGAATTCTGGGTAATTTTGAGAGATGTGGGTTTACTTTTATGGTTCTGAGCTATGGAAACTAATTAAGCAGTTGTGAGTAATTTTGAGATATTTGAGTTTGGCGTGCGGTATTGAGAAATGGAAACTAATGAAGCTTTGAGATAGGTGGTTTGCGTTTATGGTTTTGAGAAATGGAAACTAATCCAGCGATTGTGGAGTAGCGTTGGGAGATGTGGATTTTAGGTTAAGCGATTTTGAGAAATGGAAAACAGATGAAGCCAATTGTGGGTGATGGTGAATTTTGGGGTGTGTATTTATAGATGCATGAATATAGAAACATTAGGATGTGGTGGGGGCATGTGCTGGGGGATGACCTAGTAGAGTGCGTTTGGCGAGAAGGGATGTATTCTGTATATGTGGCGAAAGCGTGTGTTATCTTAGACGAAGCTACCCCAAAATTGCGCGTTATTATTGAGACAATTTCGGAGGTGGTGGCACATGTCACAGTCAGAGTGTGACATCTGGTGTGGTCCATCGGCGGGGATAATCGCGTGGAGGAGAGAACATGCTGGGGCGTGTAGGGTTTTGAATTTAATCGGTCCGATTTTGTTCACCTGTTGGATACGTGGGGAGGAAATTCATGAGAGACAGGCATTTTTTAATTGGATGAAATAGTGAGTTTTAGGCCAGTTTGGGGAATGAGTTTTTTGGGTTTCTTGAAAAATATTAAAATTTTGGATTAATTTAAAAAAATGATTAAAGACGAAAAAAACATTTAAAATAATTTTTAGCCAAAAAAATATTTTTTTCGTCACAATCCAAAATCTTAATCTTTTTTAGATTCCTCTCGTCAACAAGAATCGAAAAAATATAAAATCTTGATCAAAATACAAAAAAAATTCACTAAAATTAATAAACTAAGAAATAAAAAAAAATAAGTGGTACTCACTTTATTGTGTATGGTAATAAATCACAAGTGAGACACTATTCATTTAAGTGTAAGTGAAGATTCTGAACCCACACGAATCTCAATATATAACTCTACGATTGAGGTGTATTGAAATAGAGAGGAATGAATTTTTGGAAACAAAGGAAATGTGCCTCTTTGCACCATGCAGTTTACAAAAATGAAAAAAAAAAACATTTTAAGGGTAATGTCATGTAATTAATGATATAATAGACCTGATTATGTACCCATAACAATTACTGAATTTTTAAAATTGACAATTTTCAAATAGTGAGATTCTCCCATTTTATATGACGATTTTCAAACACGAGTTATAAAATTTATTTTAGATTTTTAGATTTTTTATACTTTAGCCCCTCCTGAAATATATTAATTTTTTTTTTATACTTTAATCTCCCTGACCTAAAATCTTGGATCCGCTCCTGTTGAAGGGTGTTTTGCATGGCTTTTTCGATGCAACCTAAGAAAGAAAATGGTGGTTGTAGATCCCATTGGTGTTCTCGGCTACAGGAGATCAGACCCTAACATTCCGTTGAAAATTGAAATGCGGATGAAGAAGGTTCTCTCGGAAGTGGCGTTTTGGATTTGGCTTTATATTCGAGGCTTTTGACTTTTGTGGAAGGACGGCGATTTATTTATTTTTTTATTTAATAAGGATTCAGGGAACTGTTGATTATACGGCGGGAAGCAAATATTTTATAGGAAAGAGTTTAATATTTTTTTTTAGATTTTTTCATTTCATTTTTAAATTTTTTCACGATCTTATCAAAATCTTATATGTTTTGAATTTTCTAAAAAGAGAGCGATATGGAAATATAAAAATTGGGTCAAATTTGAAAACTAAATACGAGAGAATTAGCTAATTTATATAGTAAAATAATTTTTTAAATTTATTTTAATGAATTTCATAATTAGATACGATTTTCTATATTTTTAAAATTATTTTCTTAAGTAGAATCAAGAAAATATTATATTTTAATTTAATGGTTAATTTTTTTACTAAAAACGAAAAAATCTCAAAAACTAAAATAGTTTAAAATTTTTAAAAACAAGCTTTGGGTCAATAAATTATTTTTATAAAACAACCAAGGAATTTATTTTATTTTAATCTCAAAAAGCAGATATGGAATTCAAGTAGGCCCAACTGCCCCAACTATATGTATATTTTCCGTGCAGTTTCATTTCTTCAACTGAAATTGGAAACACCGAAGAAATGCCTTAGATTTGTTTGTGTGGGAGAGAAAGAGAGTTGTATTATTGCACAACAAGAATTTTCCTGATTTCATTAAAAATAAATAAACAAGATATGTAGGGGAAATGATTATGAATTTTCCTTGTATTAACTAAATTTTAACACCGATAGGAAAAGTTGCATGAAAGATAATTAACAATTTACGGAAAATAATTCTTTAGCAATATCCTCTCTCTACGTTTGTTTCTTGTTGGACTGGAAGATTTATGTTTTTATTGCTTAATATCCTTTGAAAGGCATCTTTTTGTACTTTCTAGGGTTTCTCTTGATGGTGGGTGTTTCATGCTTCAAGTTTGAACAATTACTTTGAATAGGGTTTTTTCTACTTTTTTTGTTCAGTTTACAGTTGAGATTCTACTCAATTTGGTAGTCACTTCTAGGGTTTTACTAAAGTTTTGTGTGATTTTGGAGGAAAATCAATTAATTTGAAAGATGAGTTTTGTGCCTGAATTCGAAGCCTAGGCTCTTAGAAATGGCTTGTCTGGGACCTTTTTGCTCAAGCTCTTGATCATTCTGTGACATTAGGCGTGGATTTTAAGTTTAGAGATCATTTATGGCTTTGTGGCTGTGGTCTGCTTGTATTTGTTTTCTTTTTATCTTTGGTTTGTATTTTCTTCGGTATCTGCTTGTTTTGTTCTTTCATGTCTTAGAAAAAGAATGAAAGAAAGAAAGAAAGATGGGTTAGTAACTTGTGATTACCTAGGTTACACAAAGCGAGAACGAGGGCGAGAGCGAGAGCGCGAGAGCATCAATTATTAAAATAGTATGAGAGCGAGAGCGTCTTTAAAGCGCCGAAATAAATAATATATTAAATTTATATATATATATATATATAAATTATAAAAACTGAATATTGTTAGCCATTATAATAGATAGATAGATAGATAGATAACGCTTTTTTACTTTGCAATTTGTTGTGTGACTAAGGTGATTACTATGATGTCTCTGTTGGGGTCCACCCACTGGAATTTGCCTCGATTAGTTTACAAGATAGTTCTGGTTTCCAAGATTTTGAGCCATCCTTCTTTTTTTCATGGGTTGCTCTCTCTCTCTCTCTCTCTCTCAATGTTGATAGTGCTTCCTTTCAATAGAGTTTTTGAGCTTCCAAGGATGGCCTTAATAGCTCTAAGAATCTCTATAAATTTATGCCTATAAATACCTTTTGTAGGCTATGTATTCTGGGTGTGAGAGGACAAAGAGAAGTTACGAGAGTAGAAAAAATAGAGAATGTGAAGTAATAGTGACAGGCCTTCGGGCCAAGAGCTTTTGCTCAATTGTGAAATAAAATAGTGAGGGTAAAATAAAAATGTAAAGATTGAGTGGAAAAATAATATGATACACTATGATGAACAATGATTCAACTACCCTTGAGCTTGGGACTCGGGTAGGGATGTGTGTTTTGTCCTTATCAAAATTGTAATCTTTATTTTAAATACATAGTAATTTTTCTCCTGTAAATGTAAATATTTTTTGGGCCGAACCACGTAAATTTCTTGTTGTTATCTCTTTTCATTCATGTATGTCTAAACCGAGTATTTCTGCTGTGCTTACAAAATCCTGAATACAACTATGTAAAAGTAAGCACAGGAAATCATGATAAAGGAAGACTAGGAGGTAAATGTTGGGAAGAATTCATTTATGACGATGATCTCAACCGAAACGACTCATTGGTTTTCAGTATTTTCTGCAGCGTTGAACGCTGATGTTATTGTGTTTCTCCGGTGAAGGCAAGGAAATAATAGCCTCTCATCATATTGCAGCAGGGACATTGGGCATATTAGCAGTCTATTCCATCTTTGCATCCGCTCGCCCCAACGTCTACACAAAGGATTGCTTATGGGCAATATTGAAACTGTCCTTTCTAGTAGTTGGACTTGTCCTTTTTGTAAACTAACTTACACATACAACTGTTCTATCAATAGGTTTCTTTGCAATATCAAGAATTTTGATACAGCACATTATTTACCCGAATGGGCCAGTTTTCATACACTAGTTTGAGATAAATTGAATTATTTTTCTTTTTAGGGAACATTTTTCATCTTTTGATTGATATTCTTTACTTTCTCGGTTTGTCTCGACTAAGACAATCACAAAAAAGAAAAAATTAGGCATGGATCCATGGCTTAGACTCATTAAAGACAATCGTCTGTCAAGCGTTTATTAAATCCTACAACATTCATGAATTCACAGGGTTTATGAGCTAAGGCACTCTAATTTAATGAAGAGTTATTTTGTGAGCATTTAATCCTAGGTTTTTAAAATAAAAAATAATATATTATTTGTTGTTTTAAACAGTAAAATTATCTATATTTCAAAATTTATTATTTTACACTACCGTCCAAAATGGTAAAATTCTACTGCTATATTATTTTGAACCTGTAAAATTATTATTTTCTATCACCAGCACCAAGCCATCCGCCCAAAATTGATTTTGAAAACTGAATTTTAACATAATTTTTCCTTGGTAATTGATTTTCGCACTCCACTTTTTGATTTTTGCACTTCAAAATAGGAGTGCAGAAATCAAAAAGTGGAGTGCGAAAATCAATACCATAATGGTGTTGATTTCTACGCTCCCCTTTGAAGTGCAGAAATCAAAAAAAAAATTTAAAAATCAGTTTCATTTTTTCCTTTAATATCAAATAAGGGGTAAATGAATAGGAATATCTAGAAAAATAAAATTATTAGTCGTATTATATTATATATGCGTCCGCCGCCCACGCATTGAAATTGATGACCCCCATGCAAAGAACACCTTCTCAAATCAGTAGAACCTTTCTTCGTTTGACAGAGTAATACACCACATCTCCACGCGTCACCTTCCTAGTAGCCACATCTTAGACTTCTTCCGAATCCACATGTACTAAAACGCGCCCACGCCACGTGTCGTCTCCTCACACGGTTTCTAATCCCACATGCAATATACCCTCCACCTATATATAACACCACAACCCCCAAATCCCTCCTCACAATCAACCAATAGCCCATTTTCAACTACTATTGAATTCTATCAACTTCGAAATTGTGGAGTTGTTAGACTAATCGCTTAAAGTGTAGAGAGAGAGAGAGAGAGAGAGAGAGAGAGAGAGAGAGAGAGAGAGAGAGAGAGAGAGAGAGAGAGAGAGGTGATAATTTTATTATTTATATTATTAATAAGAGTAATGAAAATAATTTCTCATCAATTGTTCTACCTCCCAACACTTTCTTCTTTTGGTAGAGTGTCTCACCGAAAAATGGGTGCTAGCCAAAGAAAGAGACATGCGAGTTGTTTTATATTGGCATGTGGTAAAGACTACAATGGGAGCCTTGTGGACGAGAACATGGGTGTGCTGAGGAAGAGGATTCAAGAGATGAAGGTGGCGGAGCAAGAGTATGTGCCGCCACGAGATTGGATGGAATGGGAGAAGAGAGATGTGTACGGGAGCTATGATTCAGATGTATGTGAGGCCATAGGGTTGTTGCAATCCACATTGATGGAGACAAGGCCGTGTATGGCGTTGGGGGTAATGGCACTTATTGTGTTCAGTATGTCTACGTTCACAGCTATAGTTATATCTAGTTTGGTGAAAATGATCATGGCGATTTTAGCTAGGGTTCAGCTTGGCTAGTTCTAACTTTTTTAAATATAAAAAATATATGTTGTTGGCTTTTGTAAATATAACCAGTTTGAATTGGGATATTATTTTATAGTTTTTACATTTTTTGGTCTTTAATGATTATTTAGATATTTTTAGTTCTATATATTTATTTTATGATATAAATAATGTTAGAGTGACTACATTCAGTACCACATTTTTATTACTATGTGATATTTCACTAGTACATTGGTGGAAATGAGCCCAATTGTGCATTAATTACACATCGCATAATTCCTAAAATGAGCTCAATTATGCATTAGTGACACGTGATACACGGTTAACGTTCATCATATTTAAGAAAGGCCACGGTAAGTGTAGCAAGTAATAATAATAAAGTAATTTTTGTAACTGAAAAAAAAATAGACTTTGAATATTTAATTAAAAGAATTGATATTATTACGTAATATTTGAAATAATTTGTGGTCATTCTACAAATACTTGGAAATTAAAAAGTCAATCAGAAGAAGTTTCAAGGGCATTCTATGTAATTAAATTGTAAAAGATGGGGGTTAATGGAATAATTTGGTAAACATTTCTGGAGGTTTGTGATCTATGATAAAAAAAAAGTTAAAAAGTGTAGATAACGAGGGTGTTTGCGATAGTTTTTAGGGTATATTTTGGATTCTTCAATAGCAGTTTTTGAATGTTTATTCAAACTTTTAAAAATATAAAAATAATTTTATGGTGATTCTTTGAAAGTGAAAAGAGGGCATAAAAAATAATTTTTTAAAGCTGAGTTGGAAATACTTTGGAGCAGATTTTAGTGTCATTAAAGTACTTAAAAAAAATATCCATACTAATTATTTTTTATTAAAAGAATAAAGGGCAAAATGGACAACTTTATAAGAAAATGTTGATTTTTGACTTTTGCAGCAAACACTACACTCTAACTTTAATTATAATCTCACAGCTGCAATAAACAAGTTTATAAACTTCTTCAACAATCTAAAATTTAAAATCTAGAAGTTATTATACACAATTATAGGAAACACCCCCAATGTCATTACATAAACTTTCCATTTTAATACTTAAATATGATCATCCGAGCATTATTGATTTAAACAAAATTCTTTAATTTGTATGTTCTTATAGAGTGGAGTTTGGGCTTTGTTGCCAAAATTAGCACAGGCCCGGGTTTTGATTATTGGTTTGGATTGAGCCACATTTTCCCAAAGCCCACAATCGAAACTTATTTTGGGCCTTTAATCAAGGCCCAATTTTGTTGATGAACTATACTATCTCCAGCATGGGCCTCTTCCCCTCCGTATCCTTTTTCTTTCTTCTTTCTTACATTGAGCAAGTTCCAGTTTTGATTTTGAAATCCATCATTAAGGGAATGTTTGGTAAAGTTATCACTTTTTTATTTTTTGTGTTTGTTTTATATTTATTTAGTTCTGTTTATTTTTTTGTAAACCAGAAACTAAAAATATATTTGTGTTCATCTTTTTTTTTAAACTATTTAAAAACAAAAATATGGTGACGGTGGTGGTGGTGACGGCAGTGGCGAAGGCGGCGGTGGAGGTGGTGACTTTGTAAACAAAATAAAAATTATTTTTTGTTGTTTTCATTATTTTTTAGAAATAGTGGTAATAATTTTGCCTTATTTACAATTATAAATAACAACACAAAGAAACTTTGTTTACATTTATAACAAAAACAGAAAAATAAAAATTAAAGAATTATCAAACATCACCTAAATAAATTATTTTTTATTTTTTTGTAGTAAATATTATTACTATTTATCAAATTTCTATATTTTTTATTTTTAAATTCCTTGACTAGAAGTCAAGAGCCATCGTTATGTTATGTATGTAGTTCCACTCCTGGTCTAAATGATGTCAATTATGACCTACCCCCAATTATATATTGGGTTGCCACGTGATCATGTAGTCGACCTGATCTATCATATATTGTATAATTTTTATTGACCATATGGTCTATATACATAAGTCACATATTTCATATAGGGAGTTTACACAAAAGTTGGGAGGGGCTGTAGACCCGTAACCCCTTCAGACCTTATGTAGTTCCACTCCTGATCTAAATAGTTATATAACTCACCGCGATTATGTCATAAGCCTGATCTACTATATAACTTAATAGGATATAGCGATTTCCTATTTTATTACCAATAATTTTCTTTTTATTTAAAAAAATGTACTTGTGGAAAATATAAATTCATTATCCTAACAAAACCAATCTTTTGAATCTATAACTTTGCCGACCAAATAATGCATTCCCACTAACCTCCTCATTTTCCCTACAATGATAGACCATAATGTAACTATTGATGGATATTAAAGGCCAAGGAAGCTTTAGTGTGTGTGTTTTTTTGTAAGGTTAAAAGTGGAACTTTCGCACTCCTTTCCCTTGTTGTCTTTAGTCATTTCTTTATTTTTTATAAAAATTATTTATTTTTCGGGTTCATCCATAGAAATTAAAAAAGTTAAAAAAAATAAAAAAAGTTTACTAGAGACACAATAAGTCGATATTTTTATTTTATTTGTGTCTCTAGTGTAATTTTTTTCCAAATAGGGTCCATTTTGTTTTACTTTTGCAATTATTTTTCAAGTTTTAATGAATTTGTGAAAGGGAAAGAAAAGAAAAGAAAAGGCAAAGAAAATGAAAAACTATATCTTTGGTCCTATTGAGAGACACTTTTTTTGGGTGGGGGTGGGGGAGGGGAGGGGAGGGGGGCTGATTAGGAAAATAAGAAGAAAATGAATACATATTTGTAAAGGTGATCCATCCTTTTGTTTAGTAACCCATAAAAGATTGTTTCTTTTTAAAAAATCAACAAAATACAAAAAATTATTTAAAAATAATGAAATTACATGTACAATAGAATATAATAGAATATAATAGAATTGCATGAGAGAGCTTAAGAGAATACACGAACTCTTAATAATGTTGCCACTGGTAAAAGCTCTCAACCTTCCGCCTCCGCCTCACCCAATAAAATAATTAAAAAAACTATAACATAAATATTTGATAATATATGAAACAAGGGCCTTCTAGCAAATTTCTCTTCTTCTTCTTCTTCTTCTTTTTTTTTTTTTTGCTTTTTTTCCTTTATTGGTCAAGTAATATTATGTAACAACTTCCATTTATCTTTTAATTTACTTTTTTTTTCTTTTTCAGATTTTAGTGATCAACATATTGGAATACGTTAAGGGATTAATGATGGCATTCGAGTTATACCAATAAAGAAAATTTAAACTCTGCCCAGTGTAATGATCAATGTGCATATAGCTATGTAATTAGATAGATATATTCTCTCGTATTTCAAATTATATAGTTTCTTTAAACATTACAATAGCGCTTCAACTGGAATTATTTTTTAATTAATTTTGTTTCACGTATTTTTTCCTACACCTATTTTTTGAATTTGCATTACGATAAAGAAAAATAAACATTGTCTCTGAGAGTGCAAACACTACAGCAAATTCAAAAGTTAATATCCAAAGTGGAATATTATCAATAATAATATTATTTTTTTAGATTAGAAAAATAATATTATTGTTAAAGCTGACAATAATTATATTCATAAATGTTTATATGGACATTGTAGATTTTTGGACCTCTATAATAATTATGAATGCAGTGCTT
>BRYF01000027.1:10321086-10336086 GCA_030159135.1 Actinidia polygama | reverse complement strand
CTATTGGGTCCAATAGAATCAACTTTGTACTAACAATTTGAAGGGGTAAGGGAGCTATCAAAAATGTTTGGGACTCTGCAGGGCCCCAATAGCCCTATTTTTTTTTAAAAACTTTTATCAAAATTCTTACATTCTTAAATGGAATGGGTTTCTCTACCGTTCACTTTGGGACTGCACAAGTGCAATCCAAGAGTTTTGGATTCCGTTTTGAGTCCATTTTAATGAATTAAATTGTTCATAGTGTAGACCTCATCGTGAACTTTAGTACTGTAAAAAAATCACGTTATTCGGGTATAAATAAATAGTTGATCAATATTAATTAATATCAAGATAAATGAAAATAATTATGTGTGACACAATTATTTATTAAGTTATAAATCTATACTGAATAAAAATATATTTTTTTATAATAATAATTTTCACAACGAAATCTACAATACAAACGACTTGTATTATGACTCAGAACGGGGTCCCCAATGCTTGAACTGCATAATGCAGTCAAACCAGCCTACTTCAAAGAAGTTGTCCTTAAATTACTCTCATTAACATAAACTAAAAAAGTATGATTTTTTTTTTAAATTAAACGTTTAAACAATTTAGCAGATAAAAAACTCGAAAGACAATATAATTAAATTAATTCAAAAAATCTACCCAAAAGTGAACTTAATATATATATATTTGTCGAATAGAAGAGAGAGAGAGAGAGAGAGAGAGAGGTGATGTGGTGGTTACGAGCTTACATCTATGTGATTTTTTATGAGCATAAGATGACGCAGGAGATCTCTTGACTAATAATTTTAGGTTGTCACACGACTTCTTTGCCACAATGCGTTTGGTGGGATTGAAGACATTATCGATTTTTAAGTTATTAAAATACTTTTTGATTTATTATAATTATTTTAATAGAGAGACGGAGAGGGGGTAGGGATGGCAATTTCTCTCGTCCCGCCTCGATCGAGGTGAATTTTGGGTTTTTTTCGGGGTTCGGGGCGGGGATCGGGAATAAAAAAAATTCGGGGACGGGGCAGGGACAGTTTTGTATATCCCCGCCCTGATCTTCGCCCCGCCCTGCCTCGATCCACCCCGAATTATATTATTTTAAAGTAGAAAGGAGGTAAGTGTCATTTTCAAAACTTGAGGGTAGGTTCCTGTCATTATCAGAAGCCTCAGGAGAGGTCAGTGTAACTTACCCTAATTAATACAAAGGGTCGAGGGGGCACACCACACCACACCACACCACACCACACCACACATCCTATATATATAGAGAGGGAGTTCTAGAGAGAGAGAGAGAGAGAGAGAGTAGGTTTGCTTTGAGAGGGAGTTGCTCTAGCCTCCCGTGAGGATTTTGTGGGAGGTGTATGGTTTCAGATCCAATGACGGAGCCGCGGAGGGTAACGGATCAAGGATGAAGGGGGTGGTGAAGTCGTTCAACGAGCATAAGGGCTTCGGATTCATCACTCTCAACGTCGGCGGTGAAGATCTCTTCGTCCACCAGTTTTCGATCCAATCTGAGGGCTTTCGCAGCCTCGGAGACGGTGAGTCCGTCGAGTTTGTCATCGATTCCAACGATTTCGACCGTACCAAAGCCATTGATGTCACTGGTCCTAATGGCGCCGTAGTTCAAGTAACTCCTAACCGTTTAAAATTTTCATAATTTATTTTTTTTTTCATTTTTGTTCTGGTTCGAATTTGATGCGAGAATCCCCAGTCCCCATTAAGGGTGGGGATCCCCGGATGAGGGGGCATAGTAAAATTCCCGTTGGGGATCGGGGCAGGGATCGGAGTTAAAAAAATTTTGAGAATCGGGAACCAGAATACCAACCTCTGCCCCGCCCCACCCCCATTGCCATTCCTAAGAGGGGGAGAGAGAGTAACAATGGAACCAAGTCACCATCTTTCACCTCTTACCTTCTAATAATCTTCAACTTTCATTGGTGCCTCCCACTGCCACCGCCTTCTATCACCAACTTATACCATCCACTTCCACCGCCCATTGCAACCTTCTCTACCCCTACAACTCTTGAAGCCCTAAGGTATTGTTTTGAATAATTAAAAAATAGGTTGTGATCTAGGGAAGAGTGGTGGATCAATGAAGGATGGCTTTCAATTATGGTGGAGATAGGATTCAAGTTGAGGATATTGTGGTGGCAGAGTTTCAATCGTAATAAAGGTGGGATTCAAGCGGAGTGATAAGATTGTTGTGATAATAAGTTTAAATGATCATGGAATTCAGATTTAAGTGGAGTGATAAAAGTTATTTTTAAAAACCCAAGCAAGGATAAAACAAGTATTTAGTTATATATTTTTACCAACGTCAACATTTTTTTATTTAATTCATAGACGGTCAACTAAGGAACAAACTAAATTATTACACATAGAATCATAAATCTAGGGAGTTCAAAGTGATTTCAGAAAGTAAAGAAGATAATAATGTGATTTTAATTGAATTGAGGGGTGTAAGTGAAATTTACCTTAAAAAATTGAACTGTACTCGTGTTTTTCCAAGAAATAGGATGTTTGGTTTGAATCTAATATACTATTAGATTATTATAATACAGCATATATTAATTATTGTACATAGAGTTTTTTTTTCTTCTTTGTAAGAGAGATAACTGTATTTATCAAAAATCTTAGTAGTGGTCAGGAAATTTACCCTTTTGCATCATTATATTTTATTTTAAAATTATTTTTTTTCTCAAGTTTTCAATCTTACCCTTCAATTGATTGCGAGACGTGTTCGGTAACTTATTCAATTGATTTTCAGAAGAAACAATAAAATTAAATTAGTTGATGAGAAAAACTTGGAGAATGAAAAGTGATCCCAAATTAGATTGTGGATAGTTATTAGTCATTAGGGTAACTAATTCCCATTAAGATGCTAAAAAAATGACTAGTGCCAAAAAGAAAGAAAAAATCTCTACTTCCACTCCAAGTTCTCCTACTTCCAACAACACAGTAGCAGACTCCATCAATAAATAAAACCTGCTTACCCCCACGCCCACCCGTCTCACCTGTATCCCAATCCAAAATCGAACGGTTAAACAGACGACATGACCACCGTTCGATTAGCGCGTAAGGGTACGCGTAATGGTCATGCGTGAGAGTCGTTGCACCGCTACTATTTTCCTCTCACGTAAAGCATAACTATACCACCTCTTTACAGGTTTTAGAGATCAAATCGAAATCAAATTCAACAAACAGAGTTTGTTCCATCAACAACAAATTGAATCTAGACCTGCAAACCCTAACCCTAGTTCTCTCTCTCTCTCTCTCTCTCTCTCTCTCTCTCTAAAAATCAGAATATACACAGTGTGCCTATGTAGAGAGAATCATTCTGCATAATTGTGATCCCACTCAGTAGAAACAAACCCCTCTCTCTAACCCCAATTTGAGCTCCCAATGCAAGCCGAATTGAATCTTCGATTCAAGTCCACGAACAACAAGATCTCTACAAATCCACTAACATTTTCAATTCGTTGACGCCAAAACCTTCATTGAATCGATTTTTTTTTTTCATTCCATGCTCATAGAGTTGTATGAATCAGTATGGGAGCTGAGAAGAAATGGCTCTTCGCGCTCTTCTCCGCCGCGTTCGTCTCTGTCATGCTCTTTCTCTCCTCGATCTCCGGCTTCATCTCCGCCGCCTACGGATACAACCGGACGTTCGCCCCCACCGTCCCCCGCGGCGCCGCCTACCCGCCGGCATTCGCGTACTACATCTCGGGCGACGGCAACGACGGGCACAGGATTTTCCGGCTGCTATTGTCAGTGTACCACCCGAGGAACCGGTACTTGCTGCACATTGGGGCCGAGGGTTCGGACCAGGAGCGGAGGAAATTGGCTGGTCTGGTGAGTTCGGTGCCGGCGATTAGGGCTTTTGGGAATGTGGATGTGTTGGGGAAGCCGGATCGGTTGAGCTATATGGGATCCACCAACATTGCGGCGGTGCTCCACGCGGCGGCTGTGCTGTTGAAGATGGATGGTGGTTGGGATTGGTTCATTACTTTGAGTGCGTCGGATTATCCATTGCTTACCCAAGATGGTATGCCGTTTTCTTGTTTCTATGTTGGTTTTGGAGTAATTTGATTGGCGGTGTTATTCTTCAACTTGCTATATTTGTTATACACTTATACATGCGTTTTTGGGGATAATAGTAGTAATTTTTTTTTCCCAAATAAAACCTAGAGGGGAATATTAGCATTACTCTGAGTGCGTTGGATTATCCGTTAGTTACCCAAGATGGGATGCCAATTTCTAGTTTCCATTTTTAGGGCAAGAGTAGTAATTTTTGTTTCTTGCTTCTCTCTCTATTTTTATTTTTCAATTATGCGTAGAGGGTATATAGGAATTACTTTGAGTGCTTTGAATTATCCATTACTTACTGAAGATGGTGTACCATTTCTTGTTTCTGTGGTGGTTTTTGAATTAATTTGATTGGCTCGTTATTCTTCAAATTGGTTGTTTGCTATGCTTGCATTTTTGGGATAAGAGTTGTAAATTTTTTTATAATGTCTAGGGGATCTATCCTATATCTATGTGAGAACATGTAATTTCAATAATTGGGATTGGAATAGATATATTGGGCTTCATGTGTTTGAATTTGTTTTTCTTTGTTCAACTATGCAGTATGCTTATTCGTAACCTTTTCAGAAGAGGAATTGATGGTTTCTGGTTAGATCTAGCAGTGAATTGTTTTTAAGCTGAATGCTATCGGTGATGTAATACACTATGCAACAGTTCCTTTGGTGGCCGTCAATGCTATCAACATATTTTTTTTATTAGTAACTAACATTATTGTCATTTTTGTTAAATTTGTATATTTGGTTTTAGTTTGTATTTTAAGTTTTCCTTTCCCACATTGTTTTGTTTTGTTGTGATTTATGTTCGTGCAACAAAAAGCCCTTGCCGTTATTTGGTGATGGTCAGCTTATTCTCGAGGAATCTAAGCTTGTGGAAATTTGCTCAATTTTCTTCCATCACATTTGGTTTACATTAAATATGGCAGCTACTTCTCATCACGCATCTCAAGGTTATTCTAATGACATCGATATCTTCCATATGTTGTTAACATCCTCACTTTTGGGTGCATAGTCTTTCTTTATTTTCTTTTTAATTTATGCTTACTGTGATATCACCAGTCAACTTCTTACTTCTGACCTTCACATGGTAAAGTAATTCTTGAATCCTGAAATTGTCATTTGGAGAACTTAGGTTTTGTGAACATTCATATATGACATAATGGACAGTAAAACCTCTGTATTTTGATTTTATGTGTTTGTTTTTTAACCTGGCTGTTGTTTAATAGTGATTCTAGACAGCTAGTTTTTAACAATTATTCCTTCTACGTCAAGGAAAAATGTTTAAGGATTAATTGTCTTAATGATGATTTTCCTTTCACGTTGACATAACAAAGCTGGGAGGAGCCTTTTAATAACTGGTGTAAGAATTCATTCATTTTGTGAGTTTCTATATCAAGAGGTAAAAGTCTTTATAAATCACTACATAAATAGGTTTCCAAGTTACACTTCACCAACAAGCTTGCATGGTGAGGCACAAAAGGGATGGATTTGACACAAATTGGACCAAATGGGTCTCAAGGTGCTAGGAAACAAAAAGGGTTTGTGTTCATAGCTTGTACCACCTTGCTTGGTCAGGCAGAAGAAGGGATGAACTCAACGTGGTGGGCGAACATAAAAAAGATTAAACAACAAAAAGAAATAACTAGAAGAAATCTTATTTTGAAGGTGCTTACCAATGCTTGCAGGTGGTCCTGTAATCTATGTCATTGTCTATTGAAACTGATGCAATAAAATAAAGATGTGTTGGATTGGTGGTTTTCTACTTCCCATATATTTTATATTGGTTGATTTGTGACATTGTGTTTGGGGAGATGATCCGACCAACAATAAGAGCCTGAAGGAGGATGTCCTAAACTAACCTGAACATTATAAGTTTATTTGTTTGACTGCGTGGCATAATATTTCCCATTTCTATTTATAGTCATGTTCTATGTTACCGGGAACGTGAAACGTTGCAGTATAAGGATTGGGATTGGGATTGGGAATGTGGTACGCTGCAGTGCTACACTCTCTAAATTGTGGTACGATACGGGTAGGCTTCTATAGATTATACCATTGGAGTGTACTTATCCAAGTAATAAAAATCGAATAGTGCGTAGAACTATTTTTTGAATTATTTATGTAAAATACACTTTTAATCGTGTTATGACCAATTTTTTTACATTTTATCTTACTGTGACAATTAGTATTTTTTTTTCTTAAAAGGAAGATATTTAGGAAATAGGTAGTAAAATCTTTGGGGATAGCTTGGATCGCTCAATTCGCCATTTTGGAACGGAATTGTACCGTGTTTTGGAACATGGTTCCAATTCGTAAATCGCTAGGGTATTAGCGATTTTTGGTAACTCATGTCATGTTTAATGAGTCCTTTGTCCTGGAATTGTAGTTTAACCTATACTTATCAAATAAAGCAAATTGGAAGAGCATCTATCCCTCCATATGTTCACAGATACTATAGATTTTAGTCAGAGGATATTGAAGTTCTAATGGCGATATGTTTTTTTCATTATTGAACCTCATGGTCTTCAAAGATGATATAATGCCTTCTGAGTATTTTTAGGAATCTTGTCTGGTAACTGGGAACAAAGTAACAATACATATTATGGGCCAAAATGGAGGATCTGAGAGCGTCCAAGCACCTAAGCCGAGAGTGCAGCAAGGTACAAGCTTAGGATCCTAGCAAGGTGCCTCCAATCAGGTACAGTCTCAGTCATAAGGTGCTAACTAAGCATATTTCTTGTGAACTATATTAGATTAGTTCTTCCTCAGCTTTGATCTGTTTGCAATTCATCCTCCTTTGTCCTCTCTTTATCCTTCTCTCGTACTTTTGTCTTCTTAACCATTATCCATGAATAACGTCTAAATCTTCTGGCCAACAAAACTCTCCATTTGTCTCTAACCCAATGTAGCCCAATTTTTTTCTTCCGTGTTTTGAATTGTAAACATTAGTGCCTATGGGACATATATTTCAAAATTTGGTGATTGAGCCATTCCATCAAGTTTGCAATTTTTTATCGTCATTGGATTTATTTAAATATTTTTTTGAGTCCATCAAACACTTGCATGGGATTTTATTCTACATATGCCTTATTTTGCTCAAGTCAATTCCTTGTCTGCGCATTGCACCTAAGCTTTAGGATGCCCTGTTGCTTTATTGCAAATTTGCAACATAAGCATTTAGAACTACAGGATATGGGGATATGAGTCTATTTAGGATGATAGTGGTAGATCAATTATGTTGCCTAACGCAAATAGTTAGCAATGCTCGGGTTATACTGTTATAATAAGAGTGCTTGTAATCTTTCAAGGTTGACATGAAGTGGAGTAATAAGTTTTACGTAGTGACGCTTATATTCTGGAATTGTAATGAATTGATATAGAATTTTTGGGCATGTTATGGAAGTAAGTACTCTCACCCCCTATTGCTTGAGTGGCTGCTTTTTTTCTTTTTCTTTTTCTTTATTTTTTGGGTAGAAACTGAAATGGGGTGTGGCCAACTTAATCCCTCTCCCTTCTTCCACCTCATATGTAAGAGTGGGGCACTCAGTGTCCTCAAATATTCCCACGCCTTCAGAGGGGAAAAAATTGCACCCCCTCTGCTTGCATATACTTCATATTCATGCGATGGCCCAAATGACAAACGTAAACTATGATAAGTAGAATATCAAAGATTAGCCTTTGGGGCTGGACTGCGAAGTGAATGGGAATCCTTAAAATTATAGATATACACAATCTGGAGTATACATAAATAGAGTAGACTGTTCCAACTCCTCCAACCTCGAGTAATGTTGAGGAGAATATTGCCTTTAACTGGATCAATCATGGATGCTCCTGGCTTAGCCAAATCATCATATAGATTATTGCCAAACCTTCGATTCATCTAATTGTCTAGACTTTTGAGTTGATCACCAATCTCTCTCATTAGAAGATGTGGCCATGAGCATATGAAATGTGATTTGGTATTCCACCCTTTCCTCCGAAGTCGCTGCTATTATTTTTTACTACCAGTATGAACTTTTGACCGTGTGGACTCCTTTTCAGGCTCATTCTTAAAGTTCTGATAATCGAGTTTGTTATACCGTCTCATTAATACAATGCAGGCTGTTTGGAATGCCTTCAGAATTCGTTATCTTTGTGTCTCTTGGCACAAACTCATTGGTTCTCCAAATGCATCCCCAGACATGATTTTTTCCACTAAAGACAAACTTAAAGAATCGAGGATTATATATAATTCCACTCGTTTTCTCTGTACCAGCATGAGTAAAATCTCATTTCTTTTTTGAGTTTGTGCCAAGAGACACAAAGATAACATGAGTAAAATCTCATTTCTTTTTTGACTGTTCTTTCTCCAAGGAAGCCTGGCAGCAAGTTTATTGTCTTGGCAATATCTCCAAAACATATCAGTCTAGGCACCAGGAGGTTACTTGGGTCGTCGGCAAATTTTGTGGCAAGTCTTTGTACAACATAGTTAGGAAGCTGTCATGGACAGCTTTGACGTTCAGATAATTGTCTCGTAGCTTCAATCTGTTAATCCATGTAGTTTGAATCTTCTTCTTTATAGAAATTGGCAGATTCCCCGTTGTATTTTTGATGCCCATTAGCCCTTGTTACCCTCTGTTTAGTTCTTTGTTTGTTCTCAATAGTACTCTCATTTAATTAAAAAAAATGCGATTTCCTTCATCGGAACATAGCCCTAGAATGTTCCTCAAATCAAACTAATATTCAAGACCCGTTGCAGAGCTTCCACTAGTGCTTTCAATAGGGAGAAAAGCTTTGATGGTCCTGTTGAATCTTTTGCTAGTATTCATGAGGACAAAACATCCCCAACTTATCTTCACTCTTCAGTCTTCAGAGTTTCTCCTACTCTCAACTGGACTGAATATGCAAGTGAGCGACTGCAAAGGTGATTAGTTTCATCCAAATAGCTAGGGATAAAATGATTTCCTGCACAGGCTGAACGCACAAACATGAACAAACCTTTCGGGAAGAATCTTTCCATTGGAATGAACATCTTTGAAAGTGCTATCATTATTACCTCTGTCTAAGTTTAACCCTTGCACTCAAAACCCTTGTATGGATGCACTTTTGTACTTGTCTTTTTGGTTTCCCTTCTTTAACCAGTTGCTAGCTCAAAATTATCTGTGCCCGATTGTGCATAGATGTTTTTGTATGAGATTGGATTGCTGATGACCTATGGTTTTAATCTTGGTTTACTGCTTGTTTGGCCTGCTGTTTCTAGTGCTTTATAAGAATTTGGATTAAGAGAAGTTGTTGCAGTCTAGTTCACTCTAATAAAATTGTAAATCAGAGCATGTTTAACGGAAACAGTAACAATTTTATTTTTTATGTTTTTCGGCAAGTGGGTATAACCGTGAAGGACGAGATGAAAAGCCAAGAGTGAGTTCTCTGATGCCGTTAAATCTCTTTATCCCTTGTAAATTATCCTTGATACATAATGTGCAATTGTGGAAAATGGAAATGTTGTTGGTATTGTTTTTGATGACATGCGTAAGTTGATCTTCAGTTATCATGTCACTAATTTGATGTTTGCTTGTGCACATACGTGGAGCTTGGGGTACCCCCATCATCATGACATCATCCAATTGCAAATAAAGGGCTTTCCTTGGCAATACTTCCAATTGCATGTCCTTGTTGATTACAATATAGGTTTTGTTGGTTTCTTCTGTACCAAGAACTCGAGAGCTTATGTTACATGCAGGTGAAATTATCTAATGCATGATGTTTATTTTGGCAACCTTGTGCATAGGTAAACTAGCATAGTTTACATTTCACTGTCGTTTTTCTTTTTGACAAGTAAAATTTGGACCATTTTCTCTATGTAATTGTCATCCTTGTGCAGGGTTTTATAGTTCCCCGGAAGTTTCACATATTTTTTAGTAGTTGACTTATCACATTAGGATGTTTTGCTTTACTGGTGATAACTGAACTTTGTTTTTTCCGTCTATGTTTCAGATTTATCCCACGTGTTCTCCTCCGTCCAGAGAGACCTCAATTTCATTGATCACACGAGTGATCTTGGATGGAAAGAGTAGGCAAATCCTTGTCGCTAAATTAGCTCCAATTATGTGGCACATAACTCCAACCACATCTGAGTAATTTTGTTTTATTTAATGTCATTGCAGGGGTCAGAGGATTCAACCAATTGTGGTTGATCCGGGGCTTTATTTGGCGAGGAGGACCCAAATCTTTCATGCCACAGAAAAACGGTCAACACCTGATGCCTTCACAGTTTTCACAGGCAAGTTCTCTCTCTTCCCTATATTGTATTCCTTTTGCTACTTAAAATACGTTATACGTTACGCCTAAAAAATGAGTTTGAAGTCATAGGGCCCTCTAATGAGAAATAAACCTCACCGATTTTTCAGGTTCTGAATGGGTTGTGTTAAGCAGAAGCTTTCTTGAATTCTGTGTTATTGGATGGGATAACCTCCCTCGCACCCTTCTAATGTTCTCTAATAATGCAATTTTGCCCCAAGAAGTATATTTCCATTCTGTCATTTGCAATTCACCAGAGTTCAAAAACACAACAGTTAACAGTGATTTGAGATACATGATCTGGGACAATCCCCCCAAGATGGATCCCCTCCATCTCAATACGTCCGATTACAATCAGATGGTCCAAAGCGGAGCTGCTTTTGCGAGACAGTTTCATAAAGACGATCCAGTTCTCGACATGGTTGATGAGAAGATCCTCAAGCGTGGTGGTAGCCGAGTCGCCCCAGGAGCTTGGTGCACCGGACGGAAGAGCTGGTGGATGGATCCGTGCTCACTATGGGGTGATGTCAGTGTATTGAAGCCAGGGCCTCAGGCTCAGAAGTTTCAGGAGTCCATAACTAATCTTCTGGATGACTTGGGTACAAATTCAAATCAATGCAAGTGAAGGCGTAGGAACTAAAGGAAGGGAAATCGGATATGCATCTGAGGTATTTTCCATTTAGAAATACCTTCTTCAGTCGACACACGATCATTGGCCTTTACACCTATTTTTGTGGGATTCTGGTCGTGGGCCGGCTCCATCAATTTATATACTGAAGGGGTAATAGTTGGAGGTCAAGCTTGAATTCGTTAACGGCTTTTGGCTATAGTGTTGGGGGCTGCTATTTTATTGTAGAAGCCGTTCATTCTTTAAATTTCAATCCGTTGCTATTGTTTTTTGCTGGTCATCCTCCATACACAGAAAAACTATCATCCTCCATACACACAGGAAAAACTCTCTTAATTCTCTCCTCTATTGCACATCCATCATTTTAAGATTAAACATGGAAACTGCACAAAGATGAAAATTTAACTCAAGTTTCATGTTAAAATTCAGTTTACTTTGGTCGCAATACAATTCTTCTTTTGGCTGCAGAACTTTAACAGATCAAATGACAGGAGAATTCATTGAACATCTAATTCTGCTATATACTTATAATCATCATAGTAGGTCTTCCTGTTCTGTCTTGATTTGAAGATAGTTAGCAATTACGTATTGGGGCATGTGAATTAGAAATTACAGAAAAGCTCAGCAAATGTCCTTCAGGTGGGCTGGAAAGCTGAGAAGCTGAAGGGTGACGCAGCTACGATGCTCTGATTGAGGCTCTACAAAAGATAAAGCAGGTCAAGGTGGATTGTGATTTGGTGAGTTACATGAAATATAAGACCCTGTAGATGGAAGAGGCACATTGTGGAGGTATTGAGAGGATGGGGAAGTATTATACAAACTAGTATATCTTTTAACACTCTCTCTCTCTCTCTCTCTCCCCCTCCTTAGATGCTGTAGTCTGACCCTCACAAAAGATGGATGTAGATTGTTTATGAGAGTACATGGACTAAAAGTAAACCTAAGCAAGCTGCGGTTTATTGCATTAATCAATAAAATTTTGAATCATAAGCATAACTCTAAATGAATTTAAAGAACCACAACAGCAATAGAATTTTGAGAAGTTGATTAATTTTTTTCATTTATTGATCCAATCACATTTTTCTCAGAAGGCGCATCTGACATACAGCAAAAAGAGGGGATATGTACACCCCCCAACTAAGTGGAACTACTAATATGCATGTCTCTGCAATTACCATGTTCACATTCCAGAAAGTTGTGACCTATAAGATGTTCAAACAGATAAGTGGATTAACCTCAAGAGTAACAACAACAAATTGCAACATAATTCAAAAAAAAAAGGTAAAATTTGTAGAGAATTCTAGTTTATTGAACTTACAGAAACAATCAATACATCATCTGAGCTCAAAATTCACTCCGATCCGGTGCAATCCGCTCCGCGCTGCCAAATTCAGATGAAGATTCCACTTCCTCTGGCGTTTCCGGCAGCTCAAGGACTTGGTTAAGACCGTGAACAATGAGCCAATCACCGTAGTACATGTCTGGAAATGTCACCGGAGCTTCATTCAACATCAATTGATCACCGGACTTAGTAATTTTGATAGTAAATCCATCAGAAAACGTCCTCAACACTGTTCCGTTTTCGAAATTAGCAAGATCCGTCCACGAGAGCTTGCAAGGAACAACATGACGAAGAAAAACTGATGAGTATTCACTAAAATTACCGATCACTACAAGCATCGCATCATCAACAGGAGCGAACACTGTGAGTTTCGGTTTTTCAACAAACCCTAGCAATTGCAAATCGAGAAATGAAGCCATAACAGAGTACTCTCTCGATCTCATCATTCCAGAAGCTTCATCGAACGAATAGGCACCATACACAGAAATCGAAGTGGTATTGGAAACTACGCAAGTGCGATCGGAGCTAGGGCTTTGGATCCGCGACGGAACCTCAAAATTCAGATCGAAAAACTTATCAATTCCAAAAACAACCAACGATCCATCATCGAATATCGGCGATCCGTTGATCGTCACATTATTAAGCGAAACATGTTCATTCGAGTCCGACGTGGTGACGATCAGCGACTTTCCGGGGGCCATGGTGGGGATTTTGGTGCCAGAGGGAAGCGATCGGAGGCTTTCGAGGGAGAAGGCAAGGGGACAAAAGTGGAGTTGGAGGAGAGAGAGCGTAGGCTGGCCGGAGTTGGAGAAGGCGGCGTCAGAGGGAGAGAAGATGGTGGCGGATCGCGGCTCCGAGGTGAGGGTCGGAGAGACGAGCTCGAGGGTTAGTGCCATGGAGACGAAGCCGGAGTTGGATAGGATCTCGGCAGCGTTGAGGACGGCATCGGAGGGCAGCGGCGAGGAGAGAGGGAAGAGAGAGAGAGCGATGAGAGAGAATAGGAGAGAAATGGGTTTTGCCATTGCTGGAGGACTGAACTGTGGTAACTTGTAATGCGTCAGTTTGTTGGTGATATTTTTAGTTGCAGATAGTGGTTATATATGGTGATTTTGGCGGGAACGAGAGGTACGTGTAAGGATCGTATTGGCTGATTCGGAATGGTGGAATTGGATGTTCTGTTATGGCGGTTATATACGGATTTACTACAACACCCCCATTGCCATTTATGATTTACCATTCAGAACTTTTAATTCGGTCTTAAGCCAACACCCCCATTGCCATTTATGATTTACCATTCAGAACTTTTAATTCGGTCTTAAGCCAGTGTTTGGATGGAAAAAAGTAGGGGATTCATTAGTGCCCAACAGATGATTCGATTGTCTATTTTTTTTTCTTACTAAATTGTTAATTTAAACAGTCTAAAAGTAAGTTACGGAAGTATTTATCATCATTTTCTTACCATTTTAGTTCAAACCAAATTATTTTTTTAATTTAAAATGATTAAAGCTGACTTAGATAAATACAATCTCATTTTTTATTTTATTTTTTATTTTTGCAAATTATCATCCTACAGTTTGATAAACATCATATCCTTCCTTCCTTTCTTTTTTTTTTCTTTCTTGGAATCTATTTGTTTGTCCCAACAACAATTTGAAATTGTCTTAAAACTAAAAATGATCGTATCACGTCAATTCAATAGTGTAGATGAAAGAAGAAGTTTACCATATTTTGAAAAGTAAGCTATATTTTTGTCTTTAGTTGATTTTTTTCTCAAATTTGAATAAAAAATTTATATTTTTAATTTTTTTTAGTTAAGAAAAACTTAAAAAATATAAATTTTAATTTAAAAAATAATAATTCATTAATTAAAGTTTAAAAAAATAAAAAATTAAAGTATCTAAAATAATTATAAAAAAATTAGGCCAAACTGAGCCTTAATTTGAGATCGTAAAGATGTATTTCATTTGTTACCGCACCAAATGAATCGTTAATTTAACAAGTGACCAAGGATACCTCTTAACATGGATGGCCATTCTTAAATTTGAGATAAATAGTCATAGAATTTAGGGGTGAAAAGAATATCTAAAAATTGGACCGAACGAAAAAACCGAACATAATCATCTCGGTTTTTGGTCCGGTAGGTTTCGATTCATGGTTTTAGAAAAAAATAATTTTCGAGATTGAAAAATAACTGATCAAACCGGACCAAAGTATATTTTATATATTACTTTTAATATATATTATATATAAAGCACATTTAATTCGGATCGTCCACTATTTCTTAATTAATTATCACGGGCCACCTCTTGCGCTCAAGTCAAGCCCAAACCTAATTGAATCGACCGAGACCGAAATGGATAGAAACTGACCGGTCCTACACCAATTTAGTTGTTACATGCACGGCGTAACTAACTTTTCCAAACATCGATTGAAATTGCGCCAGTTACGAAGAGCCTTTGAGGTTCAATACTCTTCGATACCAAGCATTGGGCATTGGAGAGTTCAAAAGTCAAGTACTCTTCGATACCAAGTGAAAATCCTACTATAAAAGGGCTACTTGTCCGCATCACTTCTTCATCTAGCATAAGCAATTGAAATCCTAGCGAGTCACTACAATGTTTGGGTTCTTTTGTGCATACATCCAAATTGCGCTGATGGCAGTTCTTGCGGCT
>BRYF01000027.1:10308586-10313586 GCA_030159135.1 Actinidia polygama | reverse complement strand
TGCTTTTATTGGATTTCTCCTGTTCTTTCTTGAGTGTATGATCAAGACCCAAAAAGAATATTTTGACATTTCAGGGTTTTCTTTTACTCGATGTGATTTTTTTGGGTGATTCACTTCCTCTCTCTCTCTCTCTCTCTCTCTCATTCTCTGTTTTTTTCCCTGATTCCTGCAAGCAATAATTATCCTTGAAGATTTCCCTTCTGTTTAACTGAATAAAACCTACCAAAATCTGTTTGCAAGGTTTTACAAGAACTGGAATTATTTTAGTTTCAAAAGTGGCTTTATTGGTCATTTGAAGATGGAGAAAGCTTCATAGTAAAGGCGAGTATTTGTTTCCATGCACATTTATGTTCCTTTCATGTTGTTTTATGTGTTTTATTGACTTTGACTATGTTTAAACTATGAATGACTGAATTCTTGGTGGGTTTTTGCTTCCAATAAGAAAGCACTTAGAATGGAAATATTACTTATTCCTTTTTTTCTTCTTTTTTTTTTAAAGAAAATCATTCATTTCTTAAATTTACAATGTTTGTTGAATTTTACGTCGCTGAATTGATGAAGAAGTGTCAAAGAAGGTAGAACCATTCTAATTTCTTTGGTCATTCCGTATTATAAATTTCTTTTTTGTTTGAGATTAGTTGAGGCCAAAGTGGGGTTTGTAATTGTCCGTGCTTGATTATGTATGTTTTGTGTTTGATTTTGATTGAGGGCGTGGAGAATGAATCAGTGTTGCCTCCACCAGATCTTCTCACTCCCGGACTGAAGAAGGGGACCAAATCCAACTCGCTGACATCGCTTCTGCCATTGGCTTCAACAGTTTCAAGTGAGTATTTTTTTTAATATATTTTATTTTTTGATTATCTCAGAAGTATGACCTACTGTGGAAAAATTAGGATTTAGAAAGTATGAATAGCGTATGGACTTATGAGCTTGGATATTTCTATTGAGGTTGGATACATATATATATATATATATATATATATATATATATATATATATATGCGTTTGTGTGCGCTCACTCGCTCGCTCAATAGTGCCCTGTTTGGGGTGAATTTCTCTTCTTTATAGCGCATTTAGATTCACTTATATTAATTAACGTCTACGCGCAAACTAGATATTTGTTAGAATTGGAGTACTCAATGCCTCATATATAACTTTTAGTGGAATCTGCTGCGTTTCGGTTATTCACAATTTGGTCTCCTTAAAATGACAATTGCAACAAAGTCCGCATTTGGATTCAAGTATATGATCAAATGTCCACGCACACTATATATTTGTTAGAAGTGGAGTATTTAATGCCTCATATATAACTTTTTAGTGGAATTTGATATGTTTTGGTTATTCACAATTTGGTCTCCTTAAAATGACAACTGCAACAAAGTCTCAAATGAATGGTGCGTGTATGATGAATCTGATCTTTATAATTGCTTTTTATTGCAACAAAATGCCCTTTTAGGTCGAAAATGCAGCTCAATTTTACATGGTAGCTTAGTTTAGAAAAGGGAACTAGTGTGTGGATTTAACATGCGAGTTGTGGAAATCACAAATTTAATTGACTTTGTAGGATATGCATAATTTTGTCAAGAAATTGAAGCCTTCATTTCTCCGCCTTTGCAACTAATCCCCACTTCATCGTTGTATAAGCTTTGTGTTCTAATATAAGCTGTGCACACGAACCAGCTATATTTTGTTATCTAAGCTGTTCAACATGTCTACTACATGAGTTTTGTTTAGTGTTCTTGCTAGAAGCCAATGCTAATTGGTTGACTACACAGTACAATGTTATTTGGACAATGTTGTTTGCACATAACATGCAAACTTCTACGTTTGCCTCGTGAAATTGTAAATGAACTGAGTCTTACTCTAATGATTCTTTTAGTGCCCCAATTCCACATCCTTATACGATACTGCAAGTGTTTTGATCCCAATTGTCTTCAAACAAAGTTTAATTTTTTTCTTTTTTCTTTTTTTTTTAAGGCGTGGTAGTGAATCTGAAAAAAAATAATAAGAGCCTCGACGGAGATGGTCCTTTGGGATGCTAGATTTTTTTTCTTTCGCTATGTTGTAAAATAAGATGTAAATGGACATGTATTATTAAGTACCTTTAATTTATTAGGATTGTAGAGTCCGATAGTGAAAGTATTGCATATTGAACCCGGTAGTGACCATGTAGTTGATATATGTTGAGTCTGGTAGTCAACTTTTGTGTTAGGGCCGTGATGCGCCAAAATAGCGGTATTTGCCTTGATGGAAATGAGAATGGAGTTTTGTAATTTGCATTTATTAAATCAAGTTGTGTTTGTAGTTAGAAAAAAATCAAGATTTCGTATGACGTAATTGTCAAAAAAAGGAGTTGAACTTGATATCCCTAAGAAAATTTATGAGAATATTTTGTGATACTGTATTTCATGTTTATTACATTAGATTCATAAATTGGATAAATACATTGCTTTATTGGATGGAGTTTATAGGAATGGAGGAGCATGTTATGTTGTGAAGTGCACGGACAATCCGCTAGTAAGGTGATAACGAAAAGAGAATGGAAAAGATAGACTCTTGTTTTTGGGCTGTACATCTTTGTTTTCCCATTTGCTCATCTTATTTTTTTTATTTCCTCGTTCGAATTTTCGTCTGTAAGGTACAACACTAAAGGTAGGCTGGCATTATTGTGTCCTTCACACTAAGAATCATGTGATTGTTGATTACGAAAATCTGCCAAGGAGCATTCCCCATGCCACCAGATATCAAGTCCGTGGCCAAATAATTGGTCCATGAGCCAAATACCGAGTTACTCAAAAAGCTATCACACTTTTTTCATCATTTGGTGTACGAGCCTGTTTTTGGTGTGCTAGTGGACACAAAAACTGAGGGATTAACAATATATAGCAAACAAATCATATATGTGCAAGTGGATTGCAGAGAAAAAAATTCTGCAATACAATTGCACACAAATATATATATATATATATATATATATATATATATATATACACACACACTCAGACGATCACAAATTTGCACAAAAAAAATGTAAAAAATGAATCATGATCATCAAGCTACCACACTTTTATTTTTCTTACATATTAAAAGGTTTCTAAGTTTTCCCAATTTAATTTAACTAGTAAATTTCGTCCGTATTTTAACAGAGAATGCCATGAACTACTAGACGCATTTTTACAAATCTACATTCACAATTTCAAAAAATGCAAATCAACCCACCACCCTAGCCCATATTTGAAGGACCAACCATAACCCATTAAACCACTCCGCCACATCACCTTCTCCAACCCATCATCCCAACACAATACCTCCCCCAATGGGCTTAACCATAAAGCCCCCAAATTTTTAAGGTCTCATATTTTTAAAGATTACATAGTGAGTAGTATTTGTCGAGTGAACTTACATTAAAAAGTTGATTATTTAAAAGCAGAAAGTAAAAAAGTATTGACATGCAATTTTTTAAAAATCAATTTGTTTTTACTAGTAGTTTAAGTGTTTTTGGTCTATAAGCAGCGAACAAAACTTATACCAAACAATAGCGCAGCGCTTTCAGGAAAAAAAATGCAGAAGCTACAACATATTACAGCTAAGGCCCAATTTATTACATCCATTTAGTAAAAGAAGGCCAGATTTAAAAAGTTTATATAAAGTAATAATATAAATAGAGAAATGTGATTTGAGTTTTAGATAGATTTGAATGGGTTTTTTAAAAAGTGAATATAGAAATAGAAAAGTGTGGTTGGGTTTTGGGAGGACTCAAATCCATTGGTGAAGCTTCTCTTAGCCCAAAATGGCGTTCCATACTAATGGTACATTTTGCTTGGGTCCGTTTTGAGATAATTTTTAAGTTTCAAAAATAATTTTTTTTATTATATAATTTTTTTTGTTCAGTCCAATTAGATCTGAGAGAGACTAATATAAAAAAAAAAAACAGAACATGTTTGGTATGCGACATTCAAGTAGCTAGACTTTTTTTTGGCAGGTAAATCAGCCCACATTCCCTAAATAATGATACCTAGGTAAAATAATAAGGAAAATGCTACCACCCATTTGGTGGTGGTTAATAGCAAAGAGTACATTGATAAATGTGAAAAATATACAAATATAATAAAACTGTATTGAAATATATAAAAAATGTATAAATGATCGTGAAAATGGTGTATTAACTACAGCCATCCACTGGGGTGTAGTTAGCAAAAATAATAAAAAAAAAAATCCTATTTCGTAAAGTCGATTATTGAAAAATTATGTGAAAATCATATTTAATGAGGGAACAATAGTAATTCAGTGAAAAGGAAAAAAGACAAGTAAGATTTCTTGCCGAAATTGGATTAACATTCATTGGCAACACTGGAAGAAAAGGAAACTTTCTTAAAACCCTAACCAACCAAAACTCAAAAAGATCTTCCCATGTCTACAACTATTCTTTAACCAATTTCCAAAAAACCTAATTGAACAAACTCCACATAAACCTAAATCATAAATAAATAAATTAATTATAACCATAGAATCTCTCTCTAATATCTCTCACCGTAATAGTAAGGATTAACTCCCCCCAAAAAGTTGGGCCACTGCATCCCTTGCAAATTTCTCACCACCGCATGAGAGTTCCACATTTTGGTCATGTCGTTGAGGTTCATAGCTCCAAGGGTTATCTAGCGGATGGGCCGCGGAGCCCTGATGATGAATATCGTCATAACCTCCATAGTAATTCGTACTATAAGGTTGATCGTGCCATTCCGGCCAAGGAGGAGGGTCATAATTGTAATTATAATAACCATGAGGCATTTCCTCGAATCTTCGACACTCATTTTCGACTCCTTGCGGATCTTGGTAGAAATAATGAGGATGTTGATTGTGGTAAGGAGGAGTTGGATTTTCCTGAGGTTGTGGCCTAGTGGTTTGAAAAAAATGTTCTTGTGGTGGACGATAGGACGAGGGTCCAGACCCTGTCAGAGTCGTAAATTAGACAACAGTGAGGAGATGAGTCGCTTCACCTT
>BRYF01000027.1:10281086-10296086 GCA_030159135.1 Actinidia polygama | reverse complement strand
AGAAAGAAATTAAATGGACGGTTAACAGTAGAATTTAAAATCCTCTGATATGGTTCTCCTTGTACAAGAAAGTAATAATGATTTGATGGCTATGACTAATAATGGATTCAATCTATATGCGACGTCTCCTATTGTTTTCAGAATTCTCAATCACATCTTAAATATTATGCACGTTAAATTGAGATTTGATTTACCTGTTTATTATGTATGAATCTGTAATATTTTAGTATGCTTGATAGCTGGGGGTTTTCTGGGTTAAATATGCTCCAGATTTGAGCAATCGTGGACCATATAAACTAGTGTTTATTGCTGATGCTTTCTTGACCATATAACCTCCGAGTCACGAGTTAATTTATAATCAAATTTCTTTTTAAATCACTGGGCACTAAATAAACTTGTTTTTTAGGGTGCGACATCATTTTCATATACCTATTGAGGTACATGATAAGCATTGATATGGCCTAATGACTGTATTATCAAGTTTATTTAACCTTATGGTAGCTGTAGCTTTCAATTCCATTAATTGATTGAACAGTGTAGAAGGCAACCCTTGAAAAGATAATTGAGGAGTTTTTAATGAAAATACCAATCAATGTCTGCCTAAAAATATCCATAGCTCATTATCAATATTTCTAGCAAGTTGGAGAGGACGGCAAGCGTTGCTATCTTCTAGAGATCGTGTTTCACACACCCATATTCTTTGGCCCTATTTGGTTATGGGACTATAATTTGTGGAATACACACTTAAATTCTTAGACCAAATTTGATTGTAGGACTATAATTCGTGGAATAAGAATAGTAAGGATTCTTAGTCACGGGACATTCAATGTAAAGGATAAAACTTCGCCTCTAAATTTGGTTGGAGAGATAAAAAGTGGGGGCTCACAAAATTTACTACTCATAACTAGAATTAGAAAACCCACTAATAGGATTTGATAGTACTAAATTGGGTTAAGAAGCTATAATCGCACCTTATGATTGTTGTACTAAATACATGATAAATTTCTATATATTTGTTTTGTTTAAAAACTAATCGACAATGCATATTATTTATCAAAAAAAAAATGTATGTACTAAACAAATTATTAAACTTCTATATATTTGTTTCTTTTTTTCTCTCTTTTTTATTTTTTACTAAAAGGATATTGTACTTGGTGCACCAATTTCCGAAATAAAGCAAGTAGGGTGAAAAAGTATCAAATAGGTAGCATTTGTTGTCTTGCCATAAGGCATGAGACCCTCTACCCCGGAATCTCCCTATGTGTCCTAACTCGTTCACAATTGTACCATCTTGCCGCGAGCGAGATGTATATGTTTTGAATTTTCGCCCGTCATGCCATGCGATTATTGGTTGTTTTTTTTTAACCCCAAAGGATTGATCGAGTGAAAGGTTGGTCGAAATTGTGGCTTTCCCCCTACCAAAGTCGCAGGTTAAAAATCTCTTGCTAACAATTCTTTGGGTCAATCCATACGGGGCTCTGCCCTTGCTTTAATTGGGTCTCTACTAATAGACGGTGTGATTGGTCCAAGAATTAATCAACCTTTGGGTCAGATGCCGAGTTATGAAAAAAAAAAATTTCTCATGAAAATAAATGTATATGAGAGTCACAATCAATGAATGATAAAAGAAGTTGAGCTCCCAATAATTCAGGGTATATGGGGTCCATCTCATTTACGATATGATATATGTCTTTGAAATCTCTGTACATCAAACTAGCCATCCCTTTCACTACAGCATTATGCAAGAACTCAATACCACAAAAAAAAAAAAAAATTGGGAAATACCAAAGCCACGATGTGACCCTAGTGAGAAAGGCTGGCCTGTGAATGTTTGCACCTTCACAGCTTCAGTGTTCTAAAAAACTGCGCCTACGCGCTAGACTGGAGTGTTTCGCCTCGATTAGTTGTTAATCGGTGCATTAAGCAGCAATCTCAATTAAGCGACACTTAGCTGGAATTAAGCAACATCTCTTGAGGTTTAAAATTATATTTCAAAAATAACATTTTCACTAATTTAATGGAATTAGATTACATTAGCAACTAACAAGTTTTTTTCTCTAGAATGGAATTATTTTATTTTTAAAAAGAAAAAGAAACAACTAGAAATAATTCAACATTGAACATTTGACGAAGAAGAGTTAGAGACATATTTTTTAATTTCTATGTATTTTAGAGGCATAAATTGTTATTTTTATCTTCCACTTAGTATTATTCAACATTGAATATTTGAACTCCACTATTTTGATGTTATTTTTTTGTTGGTATTTGATATTTGGTTATTTATTATTTTTAATAAATATTAATTCTCTAAATAAATAAATAATAAAAAAATACGCCTAGACACTATACCCCTTGACCGTTTGCTTACCACTTAGCGATTTTTAAAATATTACAAGGCTTCCTAGTTCAATTCAACATTAAATGCAGCTAAGAAAAGGACATTACAGTAATTCTGATTTCATTGCCAGAGAAACTCAAGCTGGGGCCAATGAAATATGGGTCCACTTAATTACCCTGGACTTCCTGTTAGTTGTCGCATATTGCAGCTGATAGAGGTCGAGATAGGATAAAAGTTTTTTGGAGGGAGGATCCCGAGCTAAAACATAGGTTTTATTATCGTGCGTATATATTTATAACACCGAGATAATGATGGCTGTTAATAAAAATCTATAATTCATAAGCTTGGTATTAAATCACGGTAATGCTCAGTTGGTTGCATCTGGTATAATATCATTTGATGTGGCATCTTATCAGTCTTCAAATTTTGTTGTCCAAGCTCATGGGGCCATCATGTGTCCACTTTAATGATTCAGTCCATTCATATTTTATTGTTTTGATATTTGTAATTATATAATTTCATCATAATTGTCTTTAAGACAGCAAACGGTCTAATTTTAATATCTTGTTTTTGTCCAATTTTTTAACACAAGTTTGATGGTATCATTTGGTTACACTTATCGTATCAATCTGATTTTTTTATAGATTATATGCATAAATAATGCTAGAAGATGAACATATCTAATGGTCGAAATGGGCTTGCGATGGGCTCTACAGGGCCAAGAGAACACAATTGAGATAGTAGACAAAGGACAATTCCGACCCCTAACTATCTTATAGACAATTCCGATCCCCAGTGAAATTAGTGAAGGTAAAAGTGCCACATCATATCAAATGAAATTTCATGGTAGAAATATAGTTATCCTATCATTAGTGTGATTAAACAATGGTTGAGATCCCAACTAAGAACACATGAGAAGGAGAGGAGGATATTATAGTCATTTACTTCGTGTTCAAAATTTTGAAAATATGAAGAGGCAGCTAGGCAAGCTCAAAAATTAAAACTCAAAAGCAATTTCTAAACTAGTTTCCATTTTTCTTTGCAGTGAAGCAAACAGCTAGCAACAATGCTTATTAACTGTTGTGTATTAAGAAAAGACTTGCACTTTAGCTAATTGTCATTATTTTGGATTCATTGATTGAGGCCCAAGAAAAGAAGAAAAAAACAGTGGTTGGGCACGATATTTTGGAAGTCCATGGCAAGATTTGGAGACACAAGTCAATGTCTATTTTCTTTATTTTATATTAAACACCCCATTTGCTTGTAATAATTAATTCCTTTTGTTTACCTCTCCTATAAATAGAAACTCAAGCCAATAACACTACACATGTAATTCCTTAGGCCTCTCTCTCTCTCTCTCTTTCTCTGCTTCTGTTTTCCCTGTCCAAGGGGGAGTAAATATGGGTTACCTTGATTATATTTCAAACTTTTGTACTGTTACGAGCACAAGGAGAGGGAAGCGCAAAGTAATGCAGGTATTCATGACTCTCTCTCTCCTGTTTCTCTCTTCTTTTTTTGTATCATTTTTATAACTTGGTTTTGTTTTGCTATTTTCAGACAGTTGACATCAAGGTGAAAATGGACTGTGATGGCTGTGAAAGGAGGGTCAAAAATGCTGTTTCCTCCATGAGAGGTTCTAAAACTTCTCTCTCTTTCTCATGAATTGTTCTCTAATCTCTATGATACTATACCGGTATACCCACATATAAATAGAAGTAGGCAAATGAAGTTACATGTTCAGGGAAACCATTTCCAGGTATGAAGCAAAAGAAACCTTGGCTAATGCTATTTTCTTTTTTTCTGGAGGAAATATTATTTCCTTCCTTTTTCCATAAAACATCAACAAGAGTGGAAGCCTATAAGAATTTTGGAAAAGACAACAAAAAACTTCAACTCTTTGACGAGGGTGGTTTTGGCCACGTAAAGAGTGTTGTAAAACCCTGTTTTCTCTTTCTTTCTTCCTTTTTTTTTTTTTTTTTTTTTTTTTTTTTTTGTTTTTGTTTGTTTGTTTGTTTTGTTTTTGCTTTTGTTTTTGTACAGAATTTAAAAAAAAAAAAAACAGTTTCTGCCAGGTTTCTAATGTCGTGGGGACAAATATCTAGAATCATATGTTTTTTTTTTGTTTGATACTAGAATTATTCATTGTTTCCGTGTATATTAGTGTTGTTCTAAGATTATAAAAAAAAACAAAAAGACAAATAGAATTTCCATCTCCAATCATCAGAATAATTCTACACAATGATCAAACAGATGCTCGAGATCGTCAAGTCATATACCTATTACTTTCCACCAGTCACAAGGTTACAATAACTAACTAGAAGATTAAATATACTGACAACAAATTTTTAAAAGGACAAAGTTACAAAAAAATCTTGAAATTTAGTAATATAAGTGAACTTTTAGATAAAGTCAGTAGGATCTGAGGTCCCTGGGCTTCAAGTGCCTCTGCCATTAGGATATATAGTTTATAGGCTTAATTTCACAAGTATTCCCTAATTATCATCTTTTATCTCTTCATCTAAAAAGTGAATCATATTAACCATTTTAACTATTTAATTGTATTATTTACATCCCTTCAATTACTAATCTGTTTGAAATAGTGATGTAAATCAATCGCGTTTTGTTCATGTGCTTAAATTAAATACCCTTTTGTGTAAAATACCATTATTTTTTATACAGGCTTATTCAGTCATTATGAAAATAAACTTAACTCTTATTAATAAGCCTTTAAATTAAGCGTTGACTTAATTTTTTTTAAAAAAAATAAGAATATTTAGACATAAGGACATTTAATTTAAACACATGGACAACAAACAATCGATTTTCATTACTATTTTAAATAGATTAGTAATGAACGGGGTGGGTGTAAGTGATACAATTAAATAGTTAAAGAGGTTAATATAATTCATTTTTTCAGATGAAGGGATAAAAGTGATAAAAGACAATAGTTTAGGGGGTCTATGAAATTATATGCTTAGTTTATATGAAAGGGAAAAAAATGATGATTCAATTTTGTTAGTACTACGTAAAAAATTCATCTTGGCGATAAAGATTAGGGATCATCTGATTGTATAGTGATTGCTCTTCAGTCTCAATGCATTTATAAATGTGTTTTTCTGTCTCACAATAATGATGTGGCAATCGTAATTTGATAAAACTAGTCAACGACCAACTAATATTCTTGATGGATATTTTATTAGAAATTAAAAGAGTTATATTCTGTCGCATTATTTTGAAAGGTTAATCCAGCTTTGTTACAGCAGAATCTATTGAAATTTCTGGGATACATTTACTTAGTGGCGGAGCCAGGAAAAAACTTTAGGGGGGCAATCGTTCAATTTTTTTTCTGGAGGGGTCATTTATAATTTTGAGGAGGGGCAAATTAAATTTTTTTTCTAGAACTATAGGAAAAAAAAAAATCCAAACTTGAGGGGGCAGGCCCCTCCCGCCCCCGGGCCTCACATGGATCCGCTTCTGCATTTACTACAAGAGAAAAATAATAGGGTTCAAACAGATCCTTACAGCTTTCTACATTAGGATAATAAATGCAACACAATTTCCCAACAAACAAACAGACCAGTAATGCAAAGTCATACACAACTTGAATGTTTAGTCGATTTTCATTATAAATGCAGGGTCCTTATCATTCATTACAGTTTTCTGATTTTAATAATTTTATGGAGACCATTTTTATATTTTATATTTAGGCTCCGTTTGGGCTAAGTTTATTTTGTGATTTTAAGATAAAATAGCCCAATTTTTTTATGCCTGTTTGGGTTAGTTTGTGGGAGTTTTTTTTGGCTAAAATAGTCAGATTTTTTAGCTATCCCGGACAACACAAGTTTTTTTTTTGATTTCACTTTATTTTTTTTTAACTAGCCCAAATGGGACTTTAATTATCATAATATTAGAGAACTGTCATTCAGAGTGAAAATTTAGGCCGAAAGTGACTACGTGCTTAGGTTTGATAGGTCACCGGGTAAAACCCACCAATGACCAATCAATCAGCTCAAAGTTTCACTTCTTTTTTTCTTAATACAAATTATTTTCTCATTATATTAAATGGGTCCATCAAATGAATGGTTTATTAGTAAATAAAGTGTCAATATCAGATGGTTCCTCGAATTTGGTATATATATATATATATATATATATATATATATATATATTTCTTGTTTGTTAGCGTTTATAAATATTTATTTGGCTTTTCTAACTTGACCTACAAAAGTGAGTTTTTTTAAGCTCAAATTTGTAATTCTTTTTTTTCTCTATAATTATTAATTTTCTTATTTTTTTAAATGTAGGAGCGAAGACTGTGAACGTGAACCGTAAGCAAAGTAGGGTGACGGTAAGCGGGTATGTGGAGCCAAACAAGGTCTTAAAAAGAGTGAAGAGCACTGGGAAGAAAGCCGAGTTTTGGCCTTACGTCCCCTACAATCTGGTATATTACCCTTATGTCCCTCAGGCGTATGACAAGAAGGCCCCGTCTGGCTTCGTGAAAAACGTCACACAAGCGCTTCCTAGCCCCAGCGAACCGGTCGAGCGATACACCACTATGTTCAGCGATGACAACCCTAATGCTTGTTCCATTATGTGAAAGAGACTTTATCAAAAAAAAAAATTAAGTGGAAGAGCCTACTAGTCTAATGCCTTTTTTACTTTTTTCTATGCTAGTAGAAGGTCTGTTTGGTGGGATGTAGAATTGGGATATATACAAGTTAGTTACAGCTTGTGCTTTTGAATTATTTATTTGTACAGTTTGAGTAATTTAACTTTTTAAGGAGTCAAAACATGATTTTTTGAAATTATTTCTCAAAAAAATTGGTATTTCATAACACGAAAAAATTGGTGTGTCACGTTAATTCAAAAATGAATGGTAAGGGGGAAGCTATTTTATTTTTCAAATTTGGCACCAAATTTAGCGTTGCCAAATGGCCGCATCATCATTAATGCTTTTCAGTCCAATAATAAGAAACAATTATGTCAAAATAACATTAAACCAATAAAACAATATTCCTAAAACTGACAAAATAGCTCTGTAGCGAGCTAAACTTTGTGCCAAATTTGGCACAAAGTTTTGGCAATGCAAACTTGCCAAGGTAGCAGTATCTACATTACAATCACAAAAAAATAAAATAATGGAAAGTAAATTCAAGAATCAAAAATTGATATGGGATTCAGCTATGCCAAAATGGCTTTGCAACAATAAATTTATTTTTGCTTTTTTATAACTTGATATTGTCAAAATGGTCGAAACCAATAAAGATAAGAGCATCTCTAATGGAATTAGACATTTTGGCCATCTAAATTCCAAATTAAGGCATGCTATATAACACTCAAAGTCTACATTTAAGGGTGTTGTGGACTATTTTAACTATGTTACAGTGTAAAATTAAACTTTGGACTTATAATCCATTGTGATTTTTTTTATAGTAAGTTTCATTGATATTGTTAATCTCCAAAATTTGAGGATTATGAACTTTATAGGGGGTGGTATTACTAATCAAATTTCATAGGACTCTTAATTCAAGAGAATTGGAATTGAATTACTAATTCCATTAAATTAAAATCTCTTATCAAACATGGTAAAAATGCAATAATTTGACATTTCTGCTCCAATGAAAGTGTCCAAATCTAAGCTAATCACCATTGCTATGTAGCCTATGGCAGCTGTGTAATTGATTTCATGTGCAGCTTGCAAATTTGAAAGAGAGCGCCACCTGACGAGTTGGCTAATTCCAGTTGGCTTAGAGCATCTTCGTTACACATATTAGTAGGTGTGTTAATATATGATGTTAACTAGTTAGCATGTTAAATACATATGTTGTTCTCCATTGGACAAGTTTAAGAAAGTTATTAAGTTGTCAACTGTTAAAAAGTATGGTAACTGCAGCTAGCATGTTAGCAAACTCTTGAAGGCCCCAAATCATTAAACAAGCATAAAATTCAAATTTCTAAAACTCATTTTAAATTGTCAATCCAATTTAATGGGAGTTTGGAGACTTTTTGTGTTCACTAGCTAGCAAAGTAGTTAAAAAATTAAATTGGGTCCCGCTTTTGTATATGTGGATACTTTAACACATAGAATTTTAATTTTTGCAATGTAGATGCTCTTATGACCCTTTATTGTATTTAACTGCTCTTAGATCGTGTTTGGATTAAAGATTTAGTGAAACAAACAAAAGAAAGGAAAGCAAAAAAAAGTTAATGAATCAACTGTCCTTATTTAACTTTTTTTTTTCCTTCACAAATTTTTTATTAAATCTTCGATCCAAATTACAACTCAAATATCACTATTTATATTTTAGCTAACAATTTTTGAAATACTTACCCCATATTATTATATATACTTTTATTATTCTTAAAATAAAGCTAGGAATTGTGAGATTCTTCGTGAATTACTTCATATTCACATAAAGTGTGAGTCTCGTATCCAAATAATAGTGTGAGACCCATACTTCATATGAATAAGAAGCAATTTATTTAGTAATTTATGAAATGTTCGAATCACTACTGAAATCTTAAAGGTTGGATCAGATGTGATTTATCCGTTAAATTAGGGATTATTAGGGGGACAAGATAATGTGAAGGAACATATTTTATTCATAATTAATAATTAACCATTGATTTTGGCTATCTAATCCTAATCCATAATCACCATGGAGCACTAAAGATAAATTGATTACACCATCAAATTAGCCCATGTCTTGTCCTTTTGTTGAACACTCCCCACAATTTGGTGCCCAAAATAATTATAAAAAATTAAAAGTGAAAGAATTGTGACAAAGATGTTATTGAATGATCTATATGCCCTAGAAGTGGGAGAATATTTTTAGGGAACATTATCTCCAATTTTTTCACTTTTTGTGATCTTGGAAGAGAAGCTTCTTTCAAAAGAGGCTTTAATCGCTCTTTTGGGGGATTTAATTGGATTGGTTAAATAACTTACATTGAACCCCACTAATCAACCACCAATTGTTTAATTCTAATTATCTCCCCTATCATTTCAATAAAGAAAGAGATGTCATGCAGATTCAAGACCAACATTCCCACCCCAAACTAAAGAGGAGAGAGAGAGAGAGGTGAGACAAGGTAATGAAGAATGATTGTCACTCTTCTTACGATTACAGTTCATCATATACAACAATAAATCTATATGCCCAGAATTAAATCACTAAAAGGCAAGAAAACGAAACTAGATATAAATTCAATCTTGTTTTGTAACAAATTATATCAAAATTGAACTTGGTTCATACACTTGCGTTTAATTTGTAGATCATAACTACTAATTCAATTGAAGATATATATAGAATAACTTTACACATAGACGGAGCTATATAGCTCCGAGCAGGACTCCAATGAAATTTTATTTATAACATAGACATTAATACATTTTGTGTTGGGGTAGGAAACTGTGCGAGCAATCCAACAGTCAATATTGCTAGGAGACCTCGGTCCTGGACCTTGGCACAACTCGGGTGACCTGCACAGCAATGAATAAAAAGTAAACGGCCGGGGCGAAGCCACTCAAAACCCCTCCAGCGTGGTAATCAGATCAAAGCGAAGATAGGCTAAGCAATGAGAAAGCTCAGCAGCATAAACTGTGATTGAATCATACCTCATAATGATGGGGGAGCGGCCTTTATATAGATGGAGAATGGATAGCCGTGTAAGAAAACTGCGGCGTGATCCTCGGACCGCTAAGTATGAAAATATATCACGGGGATATCAGAGATTTAATAGGGAGATTTGACATCTGGAAAACATTCCGTGATTGTAGATGTTGTAATGGATAGAATCTCTTCAGAGATAGTTTCCTTATGTAGATAGAATTCCCGAGGAGATGGAGTCTGTACGGAGATAGAAGACCATGTATCTCACCTCGCCCATCTGAGGTATGAAGACTGGCGAGCTTAGATTCATGCTGATTATTGACGATGATACAAAGGGCGATCAAGATCATAGTGGCGGTACGGCGATGCCTCGCCCATGGGCAAGATGGAGAATGACCAGCGACATGAGCATTGGCGGGGTCGATGTAGCATCCTGGCGAGGTCTTTAACTTGTTAGTTGACGAATATTTCACCCTACATCAGTAGCCCCCTACTCGGAGTACCGAGGTGAAACACTTGGAATCTTCGAGTATCAATGGAAAGTATCAAGGGAGGTAACTGCCAGCTGATGACGTGGACGCGTTTCAATGGTGCTTCTTCGAGAGGTGTCACGTGGCGAATGCAATTAATGTGCCCTATTCAAAAGAGGCCATGTGGGTGAGAGCATTAATGGCGCAATAACATATTTCGGCGGGAAGAGCAACCTAGTGGAGGGAATGGTGGTTTTCGCCTCAGAAGTTGGAACATCGCGAGATCTTCACCGTTGATGGGAGTGGATCCTGGACCTTCGAGAGCCCTATAAATAGGGGGACCTCCCATCAATTTACGTTCTTCGCTCTCACTATCGAACTACTGCTTCTGCTCCGACGTACACTTTGCCCTAAAACTACTCGTCACTTTCATTTTTCTCAGTAAGTAATCAGTACTGCTCTTTGCCTTTAATTTCGTAGTCCCTAATGCATGTCCAGTAAGATTGACTTAGGAGACGACTTAGACTCCTTACCTTCTTGGGTATTCGAGTATCTAGGAGAGAAACCAATGTCTGACAAAACTAATCGACCGTCTTCTTTCAAAGGCGATCTTCCCGAAGCATCTCCTCCCAAGGATGACCCCTCGTACCATGGGGGAAATCCTGAGGCAAATGCCCAATTTTCTCACACCATAGAGAATACTATGACTCAGGAAGACCTAGATCACCTGAAGGAAACGTACTCTTTCACAGCCGAGATTCCAACGAGGATTCCTAATAAAGGCGAGACTATTTTATCCAACCGACTTGGCGAAGTAGCTTTCTACGAAGCTGCCTTCCCTGCTGGTCTTAGATTACCCATCCACCCTACCATTCGTAGGGTCTTGAGTTTTTATCACATTTGCCCCGCCCAACTTTCACCCAACGCATAGCGATGTATTGTATGCGTGTTAATGATATGGAGATTTCGACGACGACACATGTCCTGTGACGAGTTCAGAAATATCTACAGCTTGCTCAAGGGCCCGGGATCGGATTCGAGGTGGCTGTATTTCACGGCGAGGCTGGGCAAGAATCTCTTAAAGGGATCTCCAAGTAATCTGAAGGGATGGAAAAAAAGATTTTTCTTCGTCTCGGGAGACGCTTGAGAATTCTTTCCGAGAATGCCCCCTGGCAAGGGAATTCCGCGAGTTCCGAGGTCATGGAGCACTCTAGGTAAGCCTTGCTCTTCCATTTTTACCTCAAAGGCATACCATTTCACCATTTACTAACACGTTTCGTTGTTTTTTCAGGCAAACACTACAACAAACTACCCGTCTTGAATGTCTTGGAAAGGAAAAGGTCGGAGCATGTCCTATATAAATTCAAACCGGGAGAATACTTTGGCGTCTCAAAAAATTCTTAGCTCAAGGACATTCCAACGTTTCTTCGCCCAAGGCTATTCCGAAGTGTCTTCTAGTGGCGGCGTTGTAACGTCTGGGGACGGCACAACTACTACGTCTAACGATGAGGGTGAGTCTCGCCTTATCCAAGATGAACATATTGGGTGCGACTCCACCCACCCACCCACCCACCACCCACAGGAGGACTCTGTAGAGTGTATAGGAGTTATCAGGGGGATATAGAGATAATAGCTAGGAGGGCATTTCTTGACGTCCCTGACTTGACTTTGCTTAGGTGGCTAGGGGGAAAAGTTCAGAATCCTTTTTCAAACATTTCCCCCGATAGTCTGAGTTCTTACTTGGACTCAAAATCAGAGTCTTTTTCGGACTCAGGGTTACCCTCTGAGCTTAGATCGGATGGTATTGCCTTTCAACTTTTCTAAGTTTATTTTTTTTCTTTTTCTAATGTTTGTTTTTATCTTGTATCTATGTCATCTCGGATTAGCCTAGTCACTCTTACCAAAAAGGCAAGAGAAAAGAAAGCTGCAACCAATGACGCAAGCTCGAAAGCGAAGTCAACCGCACCTTTAAAGGGGATTGTTATTTAGGAGAAGTGACCTCGGGATGATGATCATGACTCGTCGCCCAACAAGGGCGAACTTGACAACTCCAAGGGCAAGGATGCTATGCCGCCACCCCATCCAAAGAAAGCAAAATCTAGCGAAAGGACGAGTAATGTGGCTCGGCGATAATTGGCACTGGGAGAGAGTCCTTCCACCTCTCCGGTAGAAGCCTTGGGTCCAGGGGCCTTGATGATGGCGAGCGCTTTCGTGGCGCAGAAAATATTGACCAAGGTGATGCCCCCTGCTAACAAGGAGAAGGTAGATCAGTTCACCACGAATGAATTGGTTACCAAATCCTTTCATGCCCTTGGCCAGGTACTTGGTTGTTTACATTCAGCTTCGTATGTAGTTTATTCTTATTTTTAGCACTCACTTACACTTGTTTGTAGCAGGCAGTTGTGCTTGTTTCTGCCTCGCCCTCTGAAGTCAAAATCATCAGAACTACTACCATTTTCATCTCGTTTGTGCCGACTCAGTCAAGCTCAAAATGGTTAAAGCCCAAAATTAAGCTTTCAAGGCCGAAAACCAATTGGCCGATCTGGGCGAACCGGTGATGAATTCCGAGGCTGAGCTGAAGGATAAATCTGATGCTGTGGCGCGGTTGGAGGCTGAGGTGACTGAGCTTACGGAAAAACTAGTTCGTGTCAAGAAGCTCACCATTGTCGAGTTCAAATCTTCGAACGATATTAAGGACGCGATTACAGATTCCGCTGCCATGTATTTCGGCGAGGGTTTTGAATTCTGTAAGAAGCAGCTTGCTCATCATCACCCTGACCTCGGCATTGACTTGGCGAGCATAAATATGGATACCGACTTGGCAGAGGAGGAGGAAACGCCCAAGGTTGGCGAGAAGGGAGAGGAGAATGAGGGCGATGTCAGCCCTACTCCTTGATTTCTTGTAAATTCTTATTTATCTATTTTTGTTTTATGGCCATGTGCCCTCGAATGAATGATAATTTACTTTTCTGCCTTGAATTTTCATTTTGCACTTTTTTCCTCACATGTCTTGTACTGGAGATCTCACACACTTAAATTGGTAAAATAAAATTGGAGCCCTTTTGGGCGAACAAACGTCAAACTTGTTCATGGCGATCAAATAACTTGGTGATGATTGGCCAAACGATTCTTTAATGGGCGAGTTAGACTATGGCGATATAATCTGGCGATCATAATTAATCGATGCAATTTTACCATACACTAATGTGGTGGCCAATCAAATAATGAATTGAGGGCGTTTGGCAATCAAACACGTCATCGTAAAGAATGAACGTATTTTTATTATGGTGACGTCTTCAATGGCTATCAAGATGCCTTATCATATCGTAATGAATGGGCGTATCTTGATATAAGCGACGTTCGCAATGGCGATGATGACATATCTTTATTATGGAGATTCCAACAATAGGCGATATCAACAAATAATGGTAACAAGATCAAACTTGGAGATTTTATTTCTGAAAAGTAATAATCATAATACAAATGGAGCTTTTAGCAATCATAATACTGGTAATGTTAGGGCGACCTAGAGCTCCTGGTGACCAAGTGCATTATTGCTAATACTTTTTCAAATGCTCGGCCTTCCAGGGGTGGGGGAGTGTTTTCCCCTCTATGTCTTCCAACCAATACATTCTTGGCCTTGATATTTTGACAATCTTGTAAGGGCCTTCCCATGTAGGACCGAGCTTTCTAGCGCTTGGTTCCTTTGTAGACAAGGAAACTTTTCGTAAAACCAGATCGCCAAGTAGAAAGGACCTGAGCTTAACCCTTCGATTGTAATATTTGGCGACCTGGTGTTTATAAGTTGCTTGGCGTATTTTATCCCTTTCCTTTTTTTCATCTAAGAGATCAAGGTTGAGCCTCAGCTTTGTTTCATTATTCTCTTTGTTGAAATTTAAAGTCCTGAAGCTTGGTATTCCGATCTCAACGGGTATAACTGATAATGTCCTATAGACCATGGAGTACGACGTCTCGCCTGTAGGGACCCTGCTCGTCGTATGATATGCCCAGATTATGCTTGGAAAATCTTTCACCCATTCACCTTTGGATTTTTCTAATCTTGTTTTCAAGTTTCTGAGAATGGTTCTGTTGGTAACATCTACTTGGCCATTTGCTTGAGGATGCTCGGGCGAGGAGAAATGATGCAAGATGGCGAGGTCTGAGCAGAATTATTTAAACTCATCGTTGTCAAATTGTCTGTCGTTATCCGAGATAAGAACCTTGAGAATTCCGAATCGACAGATGATGCTCTTCCATATGAAGTTCCATGCAGTTTTCTTAGTGAACTTGGCGAGAGGCTCGACTTCTATCCATTTGGTGAAATAGTTTATGGCGACGATCAAAAACTTTCTCTACAACGGAGCTTAGGAAAGAGGTCCGAGTATGTCGACTCCTCATTGGGCGAATGGCCATGGGCTGGTAATTGGTACTATCTCGGTATGAGGGAGGTGACTCACCGGAGTAAACTTTTGGCATTTGTCACACTTCCTTGTGTATGTCATCGCATCATGCTCCATCCGAGGTCATAAGTAGCCTTGACGAATTACTTTTCTTACAAGTGATCTTGCTCCTAAATGAT
>BRYF01000027.1:10268586-10278586 GCA_030159135.1 Actinidia polygama | reverse complement strand
AGGGCATAGGATACAAATACAATGTTAAATCATATAATTGATTTTAACGCTTTTTTGTCAATTTTTTTTACTGTACGATCGAAATCATATTCTATTTCGATTTCTCTGGACGGGATTAACGCTTTTTGTCACTTTTTTATTGTACGATCGAAATCATATTCTATTTCGATTTCTCTGAATGAGATAAATCGAAAATGTAAAAATTATCATCAAATTTGATAAAAGGTCACTGAAAACAAAAAGTATACATTTTCAATTTCTTCTCAACAATAGTAATTGAAAAAAATTAAATCTCTTTTTGGTTTTTATTATGCAAAGTTATAAAATCATATTTATTTTCCTGCATTTAATAATTTCTGAAACACTATTCTATAAATTGCAGGGGAGTTTGATAATTTTTCATATATATATAAAAAAAAAAGAGGGTGTTTATGAAATAAAAAAAAAAAGAGGAGATTACAAATATCACTTCCCTAAGAATCCACAGTTTAACAAATTTAATATTCCCAGCGATACGGGAACCCTACAGAGTCCAATGTTACCCTTAGAATCCACAGTTTAACTGTCCAAGAGCTGTTCGATGTGTAGAAAGAGAAAAAATAGAGCCTTTTTTAAGTCCACGAGAGAGAATGCGATGCAAATAAAATCTATAATACAAGACAAATCTTTCAAACTATCTTCTAGTATTTACGGTTGAAATTTATTTGAGTTAATCTAATGGATGCGATTTCACCTGAGATTATTTTTTTATTTCCAAAAAATATCATTTCCTTCTTCTCAAAGGTGTGGTACCCACATAGGATGTGATCCAATGGTCAAAAAATATTTAAAGCTAAGCATATTCTTTACTCATTAGGTTATTTTTTTAGTGGGATCCACACAAAAAAAATAAAACATATATTTCTTTTTCCCTCATTTTTTTCAAACTAACAACACTTTTTCAAAATCATTATACTTTCTAATTGTTCTTCATATTGTAGCAATGTATCCCTTCGTATATGTATGCAGTGTATCTTTTATCAGACATTTATATCTTATCTATTTTTTAGGTTGTAAAACTATAACGAATACGCCTAAAATGTGGTGTGTGTTTTCAACGTAATACCCGTTGACACAAACAATTACTAGTTAAAATATAAGGGCATACTGGACAACCATGTTTAAGTTGTAGCATGGGAAATAAATTTGTATGTTCCGTTGGCTTGTCGTTTCAGCAATTTATAAGTTTAGTTCACATAGGAAAATGGTCTACTAGGGATGTTGCAAAGGATGGACCTAATGGGAGATGGTTTGGGGCCACTGTTATTTTAAAGTCTTAAAAAATTTCGTTTTTATACTAATAATAGCTTCTGATACTTTTAAATTATATAATTTTTTGTCATCTCAAGTCTCAACATTGAAATTAATATTATATTTTATACGTAAATTATATATTTTTTATTTAATATAAATATTCGTCTTCCCAAATATCAAAATGATGTTGCTATTGCCAGTTCGGATTCTCATAACTTCGGTAAAACCAGTACTTATGTACACAAAAGGCATGTCAATACAGTTACCATATATCACTTTCCTTCCGTGCTAAGGAAAGGTTATAATTGGATTTTGATGAAATGGGTCGGCAACGGGTCGACCATGCATGGGAGGTGTCCCTCTCTCCCAAATCCAATTCGCTTAATTAGTCTTCTCTCGTACGGTCGTACCGAATTCAACATTTATCAGATTTCTCATGTCCACTATAATATTCGATTCGATCCGACCCTTATTACATACCCGACTCTATCCTTATTCTATTAATTTCCTTTTAAACTCCACTTATCAAGGTTTGGCTAGTTAGTTCAATGACACATCGAATCGATTGTTTTTGCCAATATATTGTGCAACGTAAAAAAATGCACGTTCAATAGTTGAATAATCAACTAAATAAAAATTAATTTTTATTAATTAAAATATAATTGAGCACAAATATAAAGACTTTTAGTTTTTTAATTTATTTATATGATAGCAAGATTATAAATATTATGTGTAGTATTATAATTATTATAGATATTCTGATCAAGTTCGAGTTTGAGGAGCTTACCTACACCATACTCAAACCATATTAGGATATATATTTTTATTATCAAACACACTCATACTCTGTTAAAACTCTCTCTCCATCGAAGTGCGGCCTCTTTACATTAAGGCTTTAGTTGGATTGTATGGGTTGATAACCCATTGATTGTAAACGAAATCATAGTTGGAGTTTTTGGGTTAAGATTATCTTCCTACAAACTTTTTTATATAGATAGAAATCTTGAAAAAAAGGAAGTCTTATAAGAATGTCTTATACTGCTAGTCCATTAAGACAGAGAGAAAGAGGGTTTTGGAGACAGAAAATCCCGTGTTAAGTTTTGCAGCCATCAAATGCATCTAAGTTGGCTAGTTACACTGCAATTTTTGTCTTGGAGTAAACTTTGTATAACGTTGAATCTCGTGTCATTACTATGCGCGTGGTATATTATATCATCCAATAGCATACATTATGTGGCATGATGAACCCCAATATCTAGAGCTGATACAATATGCATAGTAAAACCATTATGCCAAATAATTTAGGCCCCGTTTGGCCTATTTAAAACATCTCATTTACGTATAACTTGTCTCTCAATCTTGTACATATAGCTTCAACCGTTAGCAAAACATTGAACTGATTTTCACATTTCTTTCCAGAGTCAATAAGCATTGCCTTCATTCTTCTATGGGAAAATTGCAATGAAAACCCCAAGGTTTGACACTAAGTGATTATTTCCAAAAACAATTGGAAAAACAATACTGGATGAACTAAAGTCCCTTCAAAAGCCCTAGGTTACCCATTTTTTGTTCGAAATTCAACCTTTATTGTACCCAATTTCAGCCCTTCGCTCCGGTCCTTTATTGCACATATGCCTAATTGTAATGATTAGGGCTTTAAAGGGACCATAACTCGTGCAATATTATTTTCCAATTGTTTTTGCCGAGAATCACTTAGTATTGTTAATTTAAATAAACATGAGGAGAAAGAATGGTTTGAATTGTGATGTTTAAAAAGTTTAGAGTTTAATTTTTGACCAAGACCCAACCCTAGGGTTTTTATTGTAATCTTTCCCTTTTTTAAAGATAAATGGGATCAAGTCACGCAGCCACAATTTTCAAATTTTCTCACGAATGATTTACAAATAAAAACTAATCTAGAGCCCACTGGCTCAAACTTGATGATTTAGTACTGTCCAAGTCCACGAGAAGCTCAGCCCATTTTTTAAGGCCTTAAAAGGGTTCTATCTATTGTGGACTCTGTTGGATGACATTTTGGGTAATCACGGTTTGGATTGTTCGGCTTTTAAAAAAACTACGAATCAAATTATTCTCAACGGTTCAAGAAAATTTCAAATCAAATCAAATCGTTAAACCATTGAAACCAAACCGAAGAAACCAATTGGTTTGATTTGGTTGATTTCAAGGTTAACAAATATAATACCAAAATGCTTAATATCTAATAAAGAAAAAAAAATCGAATGCAAAAAAATTTAGACCTAGGTTTTCACCGTAATTGTTGTGGTAAAAATCTGGGCGAGCAATTCAACAGTCAATATTGCTCTGGATGGCGAGGTGACAATCTCGAAAAAGGCTCGGGTGACCTACGCAGCAATGAGCAAACGTTACCGGCGGGGGCAAGGACGCTTAAAATCCCTCCGGCGTGCGAATCATACCAAGGCGATCAAAACCTAAGCAATGAGAAAGCAGAGCTATCAGTCTATAAAACAGAGTTAAATCATGTACCTCATAATAGTAGGGGAGCGGCCTTTATATATTTGGAGATTGGAGATCCGTGTTAGGAAACTATGACGTGATTCTCGGACGGTTAAGTATGAAAATATATCTTGGAGATATCGGAGAATTGACAGGGAGATCTGACATCTGGAGGGCATCCCGCAATTTGTGGGCGTCGTGATGGAAAGAACCTCTTCCGGGGGTAGTTTCTCAGTGGAAATAGAATCCTTGCGGGGATGGAGTCCGTATGGAGATGGTCAGTCGTCTGACGATGTCAATGATCTCGCCTGATGGCGACCTGGAGACGAGCTCACTTTTACATTATGGCGACGTGATTGCATGCCGGTCATACAATGGGCGATCTCATCTGAAGTCACGGCGAGGTGATTACGAGGCGATGTACTCAACTTTGGCGAATATTTTCTCCCACATTAGTAACTGTGATATGAAAATCGTAAACCGAACCATTAGTCTACGATTTATAAATTTATAACATTAACCGAACCGTTCTAATAAAAAATCGAACTAAACCACACGAATCAGTTCAATTTGGACAGTTTCACGATTTGGTCGGATTTTTTTCTCAACCCTTACGTGAGTTACGATTTGTGCTCTTTCCTTTTTAGTTTGGTTGCCGTGATGGGGCCATGCCCAACTTATACTATGGGAAGTAGTGGGCTGAGCCCAATACACAGGAATAATTGGGTAAAGTTTACATGGATAGGCCCATGGGCATTTGTTAGAGGAGTTGGACCCAGGCAATACACAATATATATTACACCAAACAGTCAAGACTTGCTCATAAGCAGCTAAGTTGGTTGGCATTTGTTGTTTTTTAATGACCAAAATCATCTTTTTTATTTTGTTAGAGGAAGTAAAATTATCATTTATTTAAGGATTAATTTTTGGTCTAGTTTTTTTATTTACACTTTTTAGCTAATTAGCTGTTTTAATTTTCGAGTTTTTTTGTCTTTACTGAATTATTTTTATTGTTTAATTAAATTTTATATTTCTTCAATTTCTCTTAACGAGAGAAAACTGAAAATATAATAAATTTATTCAAATTTAAAAAAAAACTCCACTAAAAACAAGAAATTTTGCTAATTTGTCCAATAAAACTTATCTAAGTGGTTTTTCTTTCAAATTAGATAAAATTTTTGCATTTTCAGACTTCTTTCGTCAAGAGGTACCGAAAAAAGTATATAAATTTTTAATCAAATGACAAATAAAATTCATTGACAACGAAAAAATTCAAAAAAAAAATTATGTCAAAGCCTAAGTTGGGGAGAAGTGGAAGTCCAACTCGAAAGGCCACAAGGATGGGCTATGTGGCTGGTTCAAGCCAAAATGCTTTTTACCCCCATCATTTTATAAAAAGTAAAAATATAAAATATTAATTATTATTGCTATTGATGAGATAATTATTATTAATAATAATAATAATAATAATAAATAAATAAAAAAACCAGCATTCCAATGCATAATTTTCAGCTGAAGGGCCCTATTGGAATTTTGATGTAGGACCAAAAACGTGTGAAGGAGCCTTCCCAACACTTTGGTCTTGGGTTTTTCCAAGTGGTAAGGGCGACACATTCCTAAGACTTCGATTTTGGGTTCGAGTCTCATCAGCCCCCGAGCACAAGGCGTAGTAGCAAATGACGAAAGTTCATGATGCAAGCTAACACTCGGAGGTCCTGCTTTCGATTCCTGGCTGTTGCGCTGTATATCTGCGTTTACATCCAATGATGCGAAGGGCTAGCTCCTACTGGTCACAGAAATTAGTTTGGGTGGGCCCAAAGACCCGCCTAAGACACTCTATATTTAGTTTTAAAAAAAAAAAACGTGTGAAGGAGCAGTGTTGTAATCTGTAAAGAGAATTGTCAATAAAAAGGAATTGCCAATAATTGTTGTTGTTTTCTTCTAGGATACACAAGTGACAATAAAAGTTAGAGGGAACATAAAACACAGGACAATGGGACAAGGTCATAAGCATGGTCCTTGGTGGTCCAATAATGGAGAAATTTATCATGAAAAATAATTACCTAATCATTTACCATGGTTAGAAGTGTTATTTTTACGTCGATTATTTTTGTCATCAAGATTTAGTAGACACATTGATCCTCTTTAATATAATATCAAAGTTAGGTCTTAGGTGGCTCTCGCATGGGCCAAGTCTTTGCCTGATTCATTTCCGTTAACATTATTATTTTCGTTATAGTTGTTGTAACCTCCATGTGCTCACTTTAGTTCCATCGATGACGTATACCCTATAGACTGAGTATAACTTAACTTTACTAATAATAAATCAATTGAGTGGACACACTGGGGTACATCAATGGGAGCCAAAGACAAAAGAGTAACACTAAGACTAGGCCACTCAACTGTGCCCCAAAAGAAACATATCCTGGATTAAAGGTCCAAAGGCTCCGTTTGGTTCATTAAGATGAGAGGTTGAAATGGAATGCTCTATAGAAATGTTCATTTACACGTTCAATTATTTAAAAATACCAAAATAAATATTTAAATAAAATTAATTTACCTTTTTATGGAATAGTGATTTCCTATTTTATGGAAAAACAACCATTATATCATTGTCTATTTTTTTATTACGACTAAAATACCCTCATTTTTTCTCACTTCCCTAACCAAATTACTCATCCATCATCAACCACCAACATCCTGCTGCCCACCACCACCACTCACCGACCACCTCACCGCGGCCACTGCCATCACCGATACATATATGTAACCAAACATTGAAAAAGAGTTATTAATTTCTTAGACGAACCTATACTTGATTAGTTGCTCCCCCTCCTTCCCTTGGGAATTGTGAAGTGGACAAAGTAGCAGTCATATAGTAATCATGGTGGGGTTGAAAATGAAAAAAGACTTCCAGTAGAAGCAAAGTAAAGTAGTCCTCCTACGAAACAAATAGAGTATGTTGGTGGGGAAACAGCACGCGTGGGGGGTGGGGGGGTGGGAGACTTGCAGGTGTGCAAGAAAAGAGTCATGATGGACCCAACAACTTTCTTTTCACCGGTGTGCGTCTTCGCGTGAGTGTGGGGGAAAGCAAATTAATAAGGGTTGGGCCGTTGGAGATTGAGTTCTTTCACCTGTTGTGACCTAAATTGATTTACACCATACACTAATCACCTTCACCTACAAGCATAGAAATACACGCACACACATACATGATGATTTACAAGGTTCGATAACTTGCCAACGTCATCGAGTAATATAGTAAATTTATTAAATAGAGAAAAAATTACATATTAAGTCTCTCACGGGTGGTGGCATAATCACCACCTCTCTCACTCTCTCTTTGCCTCAAGAGCATATATATATATAGGCTGAGAATTTGAATACAAATCTAACAGATAGTTTGAATACAAATCTAACAAAGAGTTTGAATCCAAATTCAACAGAAAGTTTAAAACCATATCCAACAATCTCAACCTTGACAAAAAACTTCTCAAAGTAACACTACTTCTGATTTTGGTCAAGTTTACTAAATTCAACAATCTCCAACTTAATGAAAACTTCTTCCAAACAGAGTAACATTGTTAGTGATGCACCTTTCGGCGACAGATATTGGTCAAGTTCAAACAATAGAAACTTGACTCAGAGTCACGATCTTCTCGACACTTGTGTAGCTCCACATTGCCAAGATCTTTTGACTTCAATGAATCACAATGAGACATATCAAACCAAAATCAAGTTATTCAAACAAATTGAGATACCAAACTGATGAATCACAATTATTCGAGACATATCGAACCAAAACTAGATAATCCAAATAAATTGAGATACCAAATTGAAATCTTCTTATAGATGTTGGTGCTAGATATGAGATCCCTACTCAGAAAGCCTTCTTAAATTATTGTAACCAAATATGAGATCCCCATTCGAGAGTCTTCTCACACATGAGATCCTTACTTAGAAAGCCTTCTCCACAAATGTTATAGCTAGATCAAAGATCCATATTCCGATAGGCTTCCTACAAATGCACGTAACCAGATAATGAGATCCCTATTCTGATAGCCTTCTCACACATGAGATCCTTACTCAAAAAGCCTTCTCACATATAGCGGATATCTTCAACAATCTTTTTATGAGGTTCAGCAAAATCGTTTTCTGCGAATATCGAGAATACGAACAAGCCTTCTAACATATTGTTGTGTCCTAAATCGATTTACACCAATCACACACACACACAGACACAATGATTTACGAGGTTTGACAACTTCACTAAATAGATAAAGATTTACAGATTAACTCTTTCACTAATGGTCTTGTGGTGGCCCACCAGATTAACTCTCTCTCTCTGTCTTACATTATATTTTTTCATCACATAATACAAAGCTATAGGAGCTGTATATATAAGCTGAGAACTTGAATTCAAATCCAACTAAAACTTTGAATACAAATCTAACAGGAGTTTGAATACAAATCTAATAAAGAGTTTGAATACAAATCCAACAGAAAGTTTGAAGTCAAATCCAACAACACTAACAATAGTTGAAAGAGGGATTTGGTTTTTGTTGGCAATTTTTCAAAAATATTTGGTAAAATAAAAAAGTAAGGATTGGAGTGTTTTATAAAAGATGAAACCTTGAACCAAAATTTGTATCCAAACTTGGTGAAAAAGAAAGAGTAAATATTGGAGATCATGGAAATACAAATCTAAAAATAAATGAAAAAGTTTTAAAATAAAATGTATATAAAAAAATTTAAACTATTTTACCATTACTTTCATGTTTCCTATCGTATAACAAATGATCGTAGCATAACCCTAAAAATATAAGCAAACATGAAAAAGGGCCTAACTCTAAGTGCATCCTTGAATCTAGACCTTCCAAGGGTCACCACTTAGATGGTACATAATTGGTCATTCAATTTCATTTAGTGTTAAGTTGTGCATGATACTCATACTCCTCCTGACAATGAATACCATTTGTCCCGAATCTGAAAGGCATATCCACCAACTTTTATAGCAATACTTGAATAACTGACCATTAAAAGGTTGGAATTTGAGATATGAAGGTCAAAACCTGATGTTCTTTTGAGAACATTACAATAGGATCCTTTTAATGATACTTATTTTTTAAAAAAATCATAGTAAGTAACTTTACATAATAAACAAGAGAAAATTCTTATATATTTACTTTGTGTAAATTTAAAAAATACCATGTCTAATAAAATTATTTTATAATTACTAAAAAATAATTAATTTTAAAATTAAATAAATATTTTTTGTGAAAATAAGTTTGGAACCCCATATATAAATCATTATATTTAGGGTAAAGCCAAATACACTGTTATTTTCGATTCTAACCAACCCGAGTGGTAGAAGAATGTTTTTCCTGTTACTTTCATCTTTGCTTGCAGTTTTTCTGGTTTTTCCTATTTCATTCCATGCAAGATCCAAACGGTACATTCTTCTTTCCCATTTTGCGTGAATAGTCCTTTTCATTTGTTTTCTGATGTAATAATTATTTTTCTTTAAGTTATTATGAAATATGAATTTGAGAAGAGTAAATATTATACTATACAAATAAAAAATGGGTAAATTTCACTTACCTCTTTGAGATTTTTGATAAATACATACACTTCTTTTGTAGTTTCAGATAGTATTGACATTCCTTACTTTTAAACAATGTTAAGTTTTTCCTGAAACTGATATTTATGCAAAAAATAATAAAGTTGCCTTTTAATTTAGAGTTTTCAAAAAAAATTCTCAATACACCTATTATAATAATTAAATATTTTTTCTCAAACACCATCTATATTATAAATCACAACTCATTTTGAATCTCAAAAAAAATAATCTAAATAATTTAATATTTAAATACTCTTAATAAAAATATACTTAAAAAATAAAATTTATTATCAATAAAAAAAGTATTTTTTTTTACTTTTTAAGTGCTTCTAATCTAAATATACTTAAAAAATAAACTTTGTTATCATTTTTTTTTAAAAAAAGAGAAATTATTTATTTATTTATTTTGATTGGTATATTGAGAAGAAGAAGAAATTTTGAAAGCCCCCTATATTAAAGAGCAATTTTATCATTTTTGTACAAAAATTAGCTCTAAGGGATAATCTTAACATTAATTTTAAAAATAAGTGAGGTTAATATTATTTCTAAAATGATAGGATAAGTATTTGAATTTGTTAAAAATCTCATAAGAGGTTAGTGAAATTAACCCAT
>BRYF01000027.1:10241086-10256086 GCA_030159135.1 Actinidia polygama | reverse complement strand
AAGAAAGATGAACCCAAAGCAAATGCCTCAAAAATTCAAAGGTCCGTATTTTCTTGGATTTTTTCTCTCATCCATTTTCATTTCTTGGTTGTTTATATGATTTGATTTTGATGTGAGGTAAAACTGCCGCCTACTAGCATTCTAAGTCAGACACGTCGCTTGGATGATCACGTAGCCATCACACCGATATAGTCCTAGTCACCCATCACATCAATGCCAATCCATCACTTCGTCAATATATGTACGTGCCTTTCTCGCCATTAGGCGAGGTCATCTACATCTCCAAACCAGAGACCATCTCCATGAGGGGCTATCTCCATAAAGACTTCGCCTACACGAGAGTCCTTCTTAGTCACTCTTTCACCTGATCAGAGTCCGCCTCCATAGGGATTCCACCTCTACAAGGAAACTATCTCCATCACAACTCCTATAATTGCGGATTGCTCTCCAAATGGTAGTCTCCTATTATCACTCCAGTATCTCAGGGATATACTTCTTAAACATAGCCATCCAAAGATCTCGCATAAATATCCTCACATGGATCTCCATCCTACAACTATATAAAGGCTGCCCTCCATCTTATTGAGGTACAACGATTTAACCCTTACATATACGAATCTATAGCTCTGTCTCTATATTGCTTTCTTGTGCTCGCCTTGGTCTGATTCGCACACCGGAGGGATTTTGAGCGGCCTCACTCCGGTTGGTAACATTTATTCGGTTCCACGTAGGTTGCCCGAGTTGTAGCCAATATCTAGTAATTGTTGAGGTGAAAAGAGCAATATTGACTGTTGGTTGCTTGCCTTAATTTTCTACCATAATAGTTTGATGCCGTCTATGGGAACAACAACTCTCAGCATTCTATACACCTTCGCAGTCGTTTGGTACCTATACCAAATGCACGCAACCTTGTAGATTATAAAGGTCATCCAATGGCCAACACCAACCAAGCTCCAAATCTAGAGGGACTCCATCGCGAGATGCAAGATATTGCCGAGCAGATAAAAATCATGAACGAGAACAATGCATGCCTTATACAACACCTCACCACAAACAATCCGCCACCTCCTCCTCTAGCACCCATTCTGGATATTCAACGATCTCGCCACTCTCATAGTTCGGGCGACGATTCTCAAAGCAATCGAAGTACTGGCTGAGCACGAAATCGGCAACATCGATCACCAAGCCCTCGATCTAGGCGAGAAAGGAGCCTAGTTTTGTCAAAATCTCAGTCATCAACAAAACTCTTGAGATAGATGGCGGGAAAGTCATAAGAAGAGGAAGATCTCCTCATAGAGATTACCGGGTGCCCAAACGCTGAGATAGATCTACCACTCAAATGATCAGAGACCTCGACGTTTGTAATTGATGCCATAAATACAGGTGTAAGTGCGCCAGTGACCGTGGATACTTTGATCAAACAGGTTGAACCTATATTCATAAATAGGGTGATAAGGACTAGGGTCTCCTCTAGATTCAAGTTACCTACTCAGCTTGGGGTCTATGAAGGGAAGACAAATCCTATAGACCATCTGGATTCATACAAGAGCTTGATGACATTTTAGGAATATTCTGATGAAGTGATGTGTAAGGCCTTCTCTGCTACCCTAAAGGGGTCAGCGAGATCATGGTTCAGGAAGTTGCCTCTAGGAACCATTGAATCATTTGACGATCTGAGCAAACTCTTCATCGCCAGTTTCACGAGTTGTCGAGTTAGGCAGAAAAATGCCTCTCACCTCTTCATAGTTTACCAGAAAGAGACTGAAAGTTTGAAGGACTATGTGAAGCAATTCAACCCGGCCATTTTGGAGGTGGAAGATCCCAGTGATAAGGTGGTGGTAATGGCCATAGTAGAAGGACTTCGCCCAGGTCCATTGTTTGATTCTCTCTCCAAGAATGTCCCTGAAACCTTGTTGACTCTCCAAACCAAAGCTGATAAATATATTGCCGCAGAGGAGTTGATCGAGGCCAAACGGAGAAGGCGAGGAAGAGACGACAAAAGGAAAGAGCCCAACACCAGGTGAACGAGGAACAAGAGGCCAAACCAAGATTCGAGGCAACAAACCAATGATAGGCGTCCTTGTACTCGACCTCGCCGTCCTAAGTTGATATTGCCCCTGCTCAATGCTCCCATTGCCCAGGTGCTCACGAAGATCAAGCATGAGGAATTTGTCAAATGACTTAGAAAAATCAAGATCGATCCTCGAAAAAGGAATAAGAACAAATATTATGAGTTCCACCGAGATCACGAGCATAATACTGAAGATTGTTTTCAATTATAAGAACAAATAGCGGATCTTATCAAGAAGGGGTATCTGAGAAAGTATGTTGCAGATCATTCACCTCACGACTCACAAAAAAGGAGATATGGTGACAACAGGCCAACCACAGGAGACATACAAGTGATGCACGGTGGTTTTGGATCAGGAGGAGATTTGAGCTTGTCTCGAAAGAGGCACGCTATAAGCGCTAGTGGGCGAGCATAGGAAGAAGTTCAGAATCTCTCCTCGCTTGTAACTGAATCCCACTTACCCATTACCTTCACCAATGACGACTTGAGAGGTTTAAACCTCCCTCATGATGACGCCTTGGTTATCTCAGCCGTCATTGCAAATTTCAGCGTGCAAAGGATACTGGTTGACAATGGGAGTTCGACATATATCTTGTTCATCTCAACGTTCGACAAGATAAAAATTGGGTTGTATAAGCTGCATCCTTTTCACACTCCTCTAGTCGGATTTGGAGGGAATACCATTCACCCACTTGGATGTATCAAATTGCCAATGACCTTGGGAATAGAGCCCCACTAGACCACCGTTTGACAGGATTTTATTATGGTAGATTGCCCTTTGCCATACAACGCGATCATAGGTCGCCCAATCCTAGGAGGAACAAAGACAATCACCTTGACCTATCACCTGGAAATGAAATTCCTTACTTCAACAAGTATAGGAGAGGTGAAGGGTGATCAGAGAGTAGCTAGACAATGCTTCATTTTAGCCATGAAGGCCGAACCTCCTCCCAAACCAAACAGCCAATAGCAATTATAGATCGTCAAAGCCAAGATGGAGGCTTTGAGGGATGAGGTAGAAGAGATTATGCTTACCGATCCCAAGGAGATGGAAAATACCAAGCCTTTGGAAAAAGTTTCTCTAGTCTCTATTCATCCGGATCATCCAGATCGCCATGTTATGATTGGGACAGAACTAACTGAAGAGTTGCGAAGTGCTTTGGTGGAATTTTTGAAAAAGAATTTTGACGTCTTTGCATGGTCGCAGGGCGACGTTCTAGGAATAAATCCTCAGGTTGACACACATAAATTGTTCACCAACCCTGACTATCCTCCAGTTCGCCAAAAAAGAAGAAAGTTCGCCCTTGAGCGACTAAAAATCATAGAAGAAGAAGAAATGACTAAGTTCAACATGGCCAATGTCATCAGAGAATTCCACTACCCAGATTGGATCGCCAACATTATTGTTGCCACAAAAAAGGGGGAGAAGTGGAGAGTATGTGTTGACTTCATAGACCTAAACAAGGCATGTCCAAAAGATAGCTTTCATTTACCAAAGATTGACATAATAGTTGATGCTCCCTCCAAACATGAACTTCTCAGCTTTATGTACACTTCTCCAGATATCACCCAATCAAGATGCATTCGTCTGACGTTGAGAAGACTTATTTTATTACGGAGATAGGGCAATACTGCTATGAAGTTATGCCATTTGGTTTAAAAAATGTGGGGTTAACGTACCAAAGATTTGTAAACAAAATTTTTAGAGAGCCGACCGGAAAGACTATAGAAGTATACATAGATGATATGCTCGTTAAAAGCCTCAAGGCTGCAAATCACATTGCCCACCTAGAGGAAGCATTCGGCATCATGCGTAAGCACTGAATGATGCTAAATCCTTCCAAATGCATTTTGGGTGTCTCCTAGGGTAAGTTCCTCGGATTTTTAGTGACCAAGCAAGGGATCAGGGTCAACTCAAATCAGATTCAGGCCCTGCTCTTCATGAGATCGCCCAGGAACATACATGAAGTGCAACAACTAACTGGGCGAGTAGCCGCCCTTAATAGATTCGTCTCCAAATCAACTAACCAGTGCCTCCTGTTCTTCAAGATCCTGAGGAAAAATCAAGGTTTTAGTGGAATGATGAATTTGAGGTATCATTCTAATAGCTGAAGGATTATCTCGGCTCATCACCCTTGTTTACAGTTCCTGTCATGGGTGAGGAGCTCATCATATACATATACATCTTACCAATAGCAATAAGTGCAGTGATTATCCGAGAAGAGGACAAAATTCAAAAACCGATGTATTATGTCAGCAAAGTCTTTATGGGAGCCAAGACTAGGTACCTGAAAATTGAGAAACTTACTTATGCCCTTCTAATCACCATCAGAAAACTTCGCCACTATTTTTTAGATGCATCCTACCACTGTGTTGACTAACCAACCTTTAAAACAAATTCTCCAGCAACCTGACACCTCGAAAAGATTCCTCAAATGGTCCATTGAACTAAGCGAGTTCCACATTGGTTATAGATAAAGAATGGCGATTAAGGCTCAAGCCTTGACTAATTTTGTAGATGAATTCACATATGACGTTGCCCCGAAAACATAGAAAAACCTACCTAAGGTAGAAATTCCAAAAGGACGGAACTCAGGACAGAACCCAGATGAGGACCTCGCCAAATTGAAGTTGTTCGTAAATGGGTCATCAAACCAGCATTGCTGTGGTTCTGAGTTGGTTCTCCAACCTCGTTTAGGCGAGCAGATGAAGTACGCCATCCATATAGGGTTTAAAGCCACCAATAATGAAGTCGAATACGAAGCTCTCCTCTCCATACTAAGAGTTACAACGGAATTGGGAGTAAATTTCCTGGACACCTTCAGTGATTCTTAACTCATGGTAAATCAAGTCCAAGGGGACTACCTCGCCAAAGATACAAGGATGGTGACCTACTTAGACAAGGTGAAAAATATGTCAAGGAAAATCATAGACTTTAAAATTTGCCAAATTCCCAGAGAAGAGAATAAGAAGGCTGACACCTTGGCCAACCTTGCCTTAACCTTTGATTTTGCCTCAGACATGAGTATACCTCTAGAATTCTTACCAAAACCAAGTATAGAGGGCACCAAATCAGTCTGTCAGACGGAAGTAGGTCCGACGTGGATGGATGACATTATTGCATATCTCCAAAACGACACACTACCACAAGATAAACTCCAAGCTCGTGGTATCCAATACAGGTTTACAAGATTTTGCATTCTCAATGGAATATTGTACAAGAGATCTTTTACAGGGCCCCTTATAAGATGTCTCTAACCTGAAGAAGGAGAGTATGTGCTAAGAAAAATTCACGAAGGCATCTACAAAAATCATTCAGGGGCGAGGTCTCTGGTAAGAACAACAGTTCGCCAAGATTATTTCTGGCCATAAATGAAATGAGATACAATGACGTATACAAGAAAATGTGAGAAATGCTAATGGTTTGCTCCAGTTAGTCATTTCTCTCACATCGAGATGGTGTCTATTAGAGCTGTTCACGGGTCAGTTTGGGTTGGGTTTGGGGGTCACTCGACACCAGAATCGAACTAGTCGGGTTGGAGAAATTTAGGCCCGAATTTGATCCAATAAATGGTCGGGTTGGATAAAAATTAAGAATTTTAGTGTAATATTTTGTCCGATTGAGCGATTTAACGGCCCCACACCCAACCCGAATGTGGTCGGGTTAGTTAAAATCCATCCGTAGAGTGATTGGGTTCGATCGATTTAGGGTTGGGTCGGTTCAGGTCGGTCGGGTAGGCGGGTGGATCGAATATTTGCACAACCGTAGTGTCTATGACCAGCCTGTGGCCATTTGCTCAATGGGAGATAGACATATTCAGACCTCTGCCTCAAGCTCCATTGCAAAGAAAATTATTAATCGTCTCCATCGATTACTTCATAAAGTGGATAGAGACAGAACCTCTTGCCAAGATCACAGAAACAAACACTAGGAATTTCATATGGAGGGGCATCATTGGTCTGTTCGGAATTCCTAAGGTTATCATCTCGGACAATGCCAAGCAATTCGACAACGATGGATTCAAGAAATTCTGCTCAGACCTCACCATCTCCCACCATTTCTCCTCGCCTGGTCATCCCCAAGCAAACGGTCAAGTGGAAGTCACCAATCGAACAATTTATATTCTTATATAAAGATAATGTGTATAATACATATTCAAGTAAAGAAAAATACACAACTTTTATTTTTCTGCTAAGTGAATAATTAATTTTAGTTTTCTCGTCAATTTTTTATCCAATGAATGCATACATAAAAATAAATTTCCTTTTGCTTTCTCTTTACTTCACTTTTTCTAAGAATACCTTTCTCATACAAAATTCCTGATATCTAAATAGAACCCTAGTTGAACGCTATTATTGATACTATGTTTGAAGAAACTAGTTAAAGAAAATATCAAAGAGAGAAGTACTTTTCTATATATGGTGAATAAACGATGACAAAATAGGTGATATATAGCACTTGTATCCGTTGGATCCTTTGGAAATTATCGGGGAAGTAGTTTGTATCCTAATGTGATTCAACATTTTTTGATCTAATATTGTGTATAGCAGATAAAATTAGCAACACATGCGTCGTGCAATTGTTTTACTTACATATGACTTGCATTATAAAAACTGCCCTCCAAGAAGACCATCAGTTCAAATTATGAATTGTTGAAATAATTAGTTCTTAACATATCAGTCAATGCCAAGATTACTCGAGTTGTACATAACTTTTTTTATATGAAAAAATAGGCAATGATTTGACAACATGATCCACTTTAAAAGAAGGACACCCCTTTTTAGCATTCTACTTGAATTTTTGTGACAAATTTATATTTGAAGATGTAGATAGGAGTTGTTTCATGAACGATATATATTGGCTTAGTAACATTAAGAATCAAATGTAAATGTAAAAATATTCATTTTTGTCTTTATACATTAAAAATAACAAAATAAACCTTGCATTTAACATAAAAATGTGTCATAAATTAGCAAGTGAACGGATAATTTAATAAATTTTTGATAGTAAAGACAAAAATATTTTTTAGAGAAAAAAGGTGAGTGAATATTGGTGATGACAACGGATTGAGTTTGGGGCGGGAGATTACTATCCCAAATAAAAATCTAGTTTAAAAATTCTTTCCAAACTTGTTTATATTCGCTTAACTTCTCCTTCAACTCTGCTTAAACTTGCAAAAAGATAAATTCGAACCCTATTATATATTTTATATATTCAAGTTACTACACAATTTATATAAAATTATTTTTTAAAAAATGTTCACACACAAAGGCGTGATAAGATTAAATAAAAAATAATAAAAATATTTTCATAATTTTTGTTATAATCAAGTATGATTCGGAGGTATAACTGAAGCTCTACCCCAACCCGTTAGGTTGTATATTTTAATTTTAAATTATACAAGTCGACCCAAGGCCCCAAAAACCCAATCTACAATCCAACGGATGGCGCCCCTTACTTACAGCCTTCAAAAGCCCTCCGTCCCTGGCCGCAACCTTTTCCGCCGGTCGCCGCCGTTCCTCGCCGAGGCCCGACGCCGCAATGAACTCAGAATCTCATGTTCGAACTCTTATCCCCCAAACAAGGTCAGTCACTTCACTAAACATGAATGAATGAGAATGATTTTATTAGTTCAAATTGTAGATTTTTGTATTGACTGATAAGCGTTGGTTGGGGCCGTTTGAGCAGTTTAAGAGGGCCTACACGAGCGTGATGATAGTACCCACAGGGATTGGCGCATCCATTGGTGGCTTCGCCGGTGATGCTCTGCCCGTGGCTCGTGCCCTAGCCTCCGTCGTTGATTGCCTCATCTCACACCCTAACGTACTCTCTCTCTCTCTCTCATATGCACACAGACGGGATAAATTAGGTTATTTTGGATATTTTTTTTTCGTTTTTGGTCAAGTTTTCATAGTTTTTTGGTTCGGCTAGACAATCGAGAACTTGTGAAAAAATCTGAAATCCAAATTATTCTAAAATAAAATCCAGAATAATCCAAAATGGATTTATTTATTTTACTCAATAAAACCAAGGTGAAACCAAAGCAAAGAAATTGAATCTTTAAATTTCAACTGAATTTCAGCAAATAATCTATGCAGTTGCTCTATTTCGACTCAATTCAATTAGTAAATGTTTTCAAAATTTTTTAAGTAGGATAAGAAAAAAGTAAACCAGCGATCACCACTATGCTTGGGTTGTGGAATGAAGAAGGATCTTGCCTCAAACTTGAGTTACGATCTCAAATTATGAAATATTTGGCTTGCCATAGCATTAGGGGATTTTGGTCAGGGTTCAATCTTCACTTGCCTAGCATAATAGGCAACAACCGCTGCTATGCTTTGGGTTGTGGAATCACTTTCTTCACGTTTATATAACTAGAAACTGGTGGGGTTACGTTTGGATTAAGGATTTGGCAAGGGAAAAGGAAATTGAAATGTTTGAGGATCCAATGGTTCGGGATTGTTGGTTTCCATTTCCACTTCCTTTTCCCCCACTAAATCCTTAATCCAAGCACAACATCAGTCAGCCAGTGTGGATTTGTGTAACAAAATTGGGGAATGACATAGCTTGGATGATGACTAGTGTGCCAACAGCCAATTATACCGTTCGTTTCAGGGTTGCTACTGTACTTGTTACTTCCGCATGCATAACTTGTTCTTACTTGTTCCCTCTGTAAAATTATAATTATTTACAGGTTCTTAATGCTGCAATGTTGTACTGGCCGATGCCAAATGTTTTATACGTTGAGGGTTATGCTCTTGATAGGTTTGCGGAAGGAGTGTGGTCATTAAAGCCGGTGCATCAAAACAAGGTGCCGTCCAGTAGCCTCCAATTTTCTTTGCTTTACTTGTGGATATTTATATATGACTTGTCACAGTTTTCGTAAGCGTCTCTCTCTTGCTGCTTACCTTTGTGAATAAATTATATGTGTTATGTGAAGCAGGTGGGATTGGTTCTTGATGCTGGAATAGAGGAAGAGCTTCGTGTCCGCCATCTACAAGTGGTTGATGCAACGAGGGCTTCCCTTGGACTGCCAGTCGTTGAATATGCTGTTACTGACACCCCTTTACAGGTGCATCATGCTACAAAATTAACATTAATGAACTAACTTAAACTCTACAATTATTTGACCACTCTCTGAGTGAAAATGTACTTAAAAAAGGAAACTTTGCATATCGGTTTCTATATCATATAGTGTATGATAAATACATATCTATTGATGTTTATGTGAATTGTTGATCAGATACACAAGCATGAAATACTGACATGGGGTCTCTCCTATGGAGACATAGTGGTTTATGAATGCACACATCTTCATTGTGTATTTGATGTTAGATTCACCCGAGGGAAGTACAACTCATTTGAAGTTTTGGTAACTGTGCTGTTATTAAAAAAATTTCTTACGTTATCTGAAGTTGATTTGTTAACACTTATATCGCTTTCAATATACATTTGGTTGGAGAACTGCTTGCTGTCTCCATTTGAGCTTTCATAATGGAATGCTGTGGTTACCTCTTTCTGCCAAAGTCTTGTGTTACCATTGTTATTTAATACATCTTTACAGGTGGAGAAATGGATTGATCTGAAAACTGGGCAATCATCTGGGAGGATAAAACACTCTGATTCACTATTGAGGGCTGTTCGGACGCTAATTAACCGAGCTACAGTTAATGCCATTGCAGTTGTGGCACGCTTTCCAGATGATGATACTGACGACTTGGATGATTACCGACAAGGGAAGGTATGATGGTTATAGTTTCTGCCTTTCTGGTACCATGCTGCTTTATCGCAAAACACTCTTGATGCTAGGTCTGTTCTATTCCCACCCACCCATCCACTCACCGTTTCTGGTAGAATTATTTTGTAATTATACAACTGGTGTATGCGCAAGTGTCATACATATTGGACCATTGATTTCTGGTGAAGATACGCTTTCAGTTATGCATTATACCCCATACTTTTAATCAGGCAGTTGCTGTCAAAACCATTCCTTGTTGTTCATTTATTCATTATTCTTTTATTCCTTTTTTTTTGATAAGTTGGCAAGTATTGGTGAAAGAGTTTTACTAGGACAATGCATTTTGTACAATGCATGGACAATGTATACTCACATGTGTTGAGACCTGCATTGTTGTGGGATCCAGCATATGTGAGTATGCACTGTCAATGTACTGCACAAAATGCATTGTCTCTAACTTTTTTGTTTGTGAAACCGTTAGATATTCAATGTTTTTTATGGTCGAAGAATATGCATCTTTCTTCCTTCAGGAAAAAAACATGATTATCAGCATGAATAATTTACAAACATAATATGAAGAAACATGTCACTTCTTCTCAGGGTGATATGTTGCACTTTCTTATCTTTTAATTGGGCCTTGAGATTTCTCATATTTACTCTTATGTTGTTGACATTTTAAATTGCCATTGGCTTCCAAACCTAACTTCTTCTCAAATTAATGCACAATTTTCTATTAATCGAGCCAAATTCATCTGCGGGTATGAATGTCTAATCGCCACGTGGATCATCCTCATCACCTCCATTGTGGGCTACGTTACATGGACTGTGGTACAGTCCTTGTGCGGTGTGTCTAAAATTCGGCTTCATCCAATTCTCATCTCAACGTGGGAACCCCACAAAATATTTGTATTCCTTAATGTATTTCTTTTATCTTCTAGGGTGCAAATGTGTCTACAAGGTGCCATATAGGGGTGTCCACAGCTTGAATTGGTTCAGTTTTTGAGTAAAACTAAGGACCCAACCGATCCAATGATATGACCTGTCTCTTGGGACAAGTGGTAGATAAACCTACGGGGTGTTGAACCAAAGGGGGCACTTCATGCATCCAATACGTGTTATCCTTCTCCTCAAGGTTTTACCACCCCTATATAAAGGATCTCTCAATAAATGAAGGTACTGGTTATTGCTTTATAGTATTCTACCTCAATCTCAGAGACGCCTCTCTTCTAAGAGTGTACAACTCGCTCCTCCAACTTCAGTGATCTCCAATCATCTAAGTGCCTAGTGCCTACCACCCTCCCATAAGGCTCAATCCGACCGCATCGTGTCCTCTTCTCCACATTATCATTTAGATGTAAAATAATTTCTGAATCCTAATTATATTCTCTTGACATGGATGGTCATAATTAATTACATGCCTTTATCCATTATATACATGTATTCACATAGATTTGCATATCAATTACAATGCCAATTTGCCACATAGTAGATTCATCTCAAGCCATGTTATAAATTTTATCTCATTTTTCTTGACGTACTTAATGCGCAGGGAATAGATATTTTGGCCGGAGTGGAGGCGATAATAAGCCATTTAGTGGTGAAGGAATTCCAGATCCCTTGTGCCCATGCTCCTGCTCTGTTACCCCTTCCTCTAAGCATGTCACTCTGTCCAAAATCAGCTGCTGAAGAGGTTAGTAGATTATTCTTAGAAAACAAAGGCCCTAATTCTCTCAGATACGTATTTGGTGAACTCTTTTGTGCAAGCATTTATGTGCATTAAGATGCTTAATAAGGTATAATTTTGACTCTGTTGTTTCCTAAGGACTTTCCTCTATAGTCATGAACATTCTTCAATTGAGAGGATCTGAATGGGGAAAACTAAAAGGACATGGTTCTTTATAAAATGAAGGTTCCGTTGTTAGGTTGCCAAAACACTTGTAACCGTTGTATTCATGGGTCACGATATAAACTAATTCATAGAACTCATTAGCCGGTTTCAAATAGCAAAAGTGGCTGTTTTTTTCTTTTCCTAGACAGACTTGAAAGCTTATAACTGGAGAGGTGTCCGATTATAATTTTCATGCAAAATTGCAAAATGTGGTGATTATAAAATCATTGGCATATATTTACAAAGATATGCCTTGTCGTATAGTAGCATGAAAACAATTTTTCTTCTTGATTTGGTTTTCTGGCATAGTAAACAGAAAAAGAATAGTTGAAACAGGATTTCATTGGACAATTTTGTCCTGGTAGTTTTATTTTTTAAACAAATGCATATTTTGACAAAAAAATATGCGGGGTATATCTTCGTAGAAGTTAAAATTATGTTCATATGTTTATATAGAAAACAGAGAAATGGTGAACGTATTTTGTGGTTTTCCCTATTCTCAGAGGGGCACCACCGGCCCCTCATTTTCTTGTAATTACACCACTGTACCTTATATAAATAGTATATATCATTTACCTCCTTACAAATTTATACAAATGCTCACCCTATTTTTTTTTTCTTTTTTCCAAAGAACTCATCCTTTTTATTTTAAAAAACCATAACAGTTTGGTTACTCTCTCCCTATTACGTCTTCTCTCTCTCTCCGTGATGTAACTCTCTCACTCCTATGGGAGAAGACAACAATGATGACCACCACTCGATGGAGGCAGGTACCCTAATATTCAGCTTTGATATGTTCAATTTTTGTAGAATCTGTTAATTGTATGCCAAGAATGGTGAAAAAAAAACTCAAAATTGTTATTACTAGGTGCCCCTCCTATCTCAAATTATAGCTCCGCCACTTCTTGCCTACCGTGGTTGTTTTACAGTGTCATATGTTCGGCACTGTATCCCTCAATCTCTCTCATAGAAAATTGAACTTGAATCCTGTGCGACAGATGGGATACACATTCTTGCCATGTGTTCTGGCTGGGCTGAGCAATGCACCACAGTATGTAGTCAAGAACTTCAAGTCCTTAGAAATGGGTTACATATCAATGAATGATGTTGATAGTGTCATTCTTCCAGCAGATGCTTGTGGAGGGGATGGTATTCTTGCATTTGCAAATTCTAAAATGAACAAGGTAAAAATTTATCCTGTATCTGTCCCGACTTTCTTATTTAAATGTTTGGTTGAATTTGAAAAATCAGTTTGGTTTGGTATCCGAATGATCTGTTCTCATCATTTAGAACCAAAATACATAATTATACTTTACCACTAGCAATTAGCCTGTATCTACTGGTATCTTGACTTCTTGAGATTACTAACACTGACTTTGGTGCAGCCGCTTATAATTACTGTGGAGGAGAATGAAACAGTTCTTAGCGATACAGCAGAGAAAGTTGGAATTGAAGCGGTAAGCATTAAATAATTTGTATTTTTACAAAGATAAAGAAAAAACTCATAGCATGATCAGGAAGTTAATGTGATGTATCAACGATTCAACATTTAGCGTGTTTTCAGCTATTAAGCACCGACACGCCAATAGGCCCCCGTATCCGTGTGGGACACGTATGGGACACATATACTCCAGGAACACGCCAAAATACGCATGGAACACACCACTATTAATTTTATTAATTGTTTTTATGGTGACACGCCGGGGGACATATTTGGGACACGTTAGAGACATTACGGGGGTACTTTTTACAGTTTAACAAAGTTATTTCCGAACATGTAAAGGGTTTTTATTCATATAATTGTCTTTCATCAAGGAGAAGCTCACAATATTGTCAAGGAGAGACTAAGATGTGGGATAAAGCGGGAGACAAATTTGGCTTCCTTGATGATGATGTTGGATATTGGAAAAAATACTTTTTTGTTTTGTAGTTTTGCTTGGATTGTGTTAATGGATATTGATAGTTAACATTTTAATTGATTTTTCTATATTGTTGTGACATCGTATTATATATATATATATTTTTTTTTTGTGTCCCCGCCGTATCTGTATCTTGATTATTTTTATAATTGCCATGTCTGTGTCCTGTGCTGCTTTGGTTTTCAAGATGAAGTGGCTTCTTTAGCAAAAACTATAATTTGGTTTCTAAACTGCCTAAAAATCACAAGAGCATGTTAAAATGCACTATGTCAAAGCGTCACCTTCTTTTTAATAAAGTTAAATTGTTCCATCTCAAAAGGTGGAAATAGATAATATTTTTGAATGACAGTGAGTTGCATAATTGCAACTAATAGGCTAATCATTCGTGTGAATTTCAAAGCCTTCTTCCTTGAAATTCCAATCCAAACAAAGCCAATAATTTAGTTTGTGTTAATTTTTTGTTGGACTTGTTCCAATCTTAATTTTTAGCATTTTAATAATTGAAAGTTGTGGGGCTTTCTCTTTCAGGTAAAGGTCTCGAACTATTGGGAAGCCATAGGTGTTATTGTGGCTCATAAAGCAGGAATAGACCCCAATTCCCTCAGAAAAAACAGAATTAGTAAAATTCAACGCGCTCCCGCCATTCCTTTTAATGGTTATGATGTTTCAAGTGCCAGTGTTTTTGTTGATTAAAGTAAGTATCCATCTTCACTTTAGTAAGAACTTAGGTTTTAGATTTTCAAATCATCACTTTCTATTCACCATCCCTGAGCCTTATTGTCCTTTTATGTTTCAGATATAGTGAACAGTGATTCCAAGCCATTAAAGTCGTACATTATGTGCTGGTACTGGCATGAGCGTGAACATACGAAGATGAGCGACCATTCAAAGTCAAATGTTAACCTATAATCTGTTGGCATCTGTAGCTCACATGAAACACAAACCAATATTGTTCAATTGGCGGCACTGACCTCGAATTTTTTCAGTTAAGGCTGTTGAAGCTTCAAAATCTGCTTGAGCCTGTAAGTCATATTGTGAATTTTACAACGTTATTTCTCTGCATTTGCATTTGGAAGAACCATTGGCTTGTTGCCAACAGGATGGTGGGAACATTTTTGGTTATTCAATGTTGGCATAAGTTATGTAGCAATGACGAGGAAATCTTTTGTCTGATCATGGTGATAGTTTCATTGAAGTATTAATTTCTCATGCTGTTGTTGTTATTATGTCATCTTTTTTTCTTTTTTTGTCTTTTACGAGGTCATGTGTTTGGTAGCTACATCTTGAGTACTACCTACCAGTAAAAACATAAGAGAGGTACTTTGTGTTAGATAATTGAGCATCCAACTACCACTCCACCAAGCAAGAAATCTTAAGACCCTC
>BRYF01000027.1:10231086-10236086 GCA_030159135.1 Actinidia polygama | reverse complement strand
TTAACTTTGAGAGGTCCGAGATTAGTCTCTTTCCGATCTAATTGGGGATCTAATTGGGCTAGATAGGGATTCTGGTTGAGTAGTTAAAAAAATATTTAGACATAGTTTTTTTGAAACTCAAATTTTAATTTTTCTTTTTATATATTTTACTCGGGAATTAGTATACCAAAAAAAGAGGAAATTTTATTTTCTCAACTTTGATTGAACATCTTGAATAACAAGAAGATCATTTTTTTTTTCTTTTTTCTTTATTTTTTTGTGAATGAATTTCCCCCCTAAATTAAGAAAAATGGTGGCTCCACCCTTAGGAAACCCTAATGGTCCTTGCATGTAAGTTGATCAATGTGCTAGACAAACTTTTACTACACAGCTAGCCCCACTCTATTTTTGGTGTTAGCTGGAGAAGAGAACCCACAATACCAACTAATTCTGAAATGGAGGGCAAGTGAGATTCATGTTATTCTTATTTATATTAACAATACATATTTATCTATTTATTTTTTAATTTTTGTATTTTGTAAAAGAGGCGCATTAGATAAAGTTAAGAGTCATACCTGATGCACAAGTCTGGGATACGAAATCCCATGTGGACATCATAAAGTCGATGATAAACAAGAAACTTATAGTAATCAGTCGGGAATTGGCCGGGTAGTTTAGGCTTGAGATTTGGAGGTTTTATTCTTTTCTAAACTTTTAGGTTTAAAGTGTTATCAATTCCTAAGTTGGGTCTACCTGTATTGGCCTTTGCCCTAGGTTTAATCAGACCCTCGTTAGTGGACAGAGGAATTGGTCATTTGGAGTAGTCGGCCCTTTGGCCGGATATCGAGTTATCAAATAACAAGATATTAATTGTACATTAACTACATAAAATAGACTTTTAGCTTAAAAATCATTCAATGGCTCGTTAGGCTTTTTTTGCATCAAGGATTTTGTGGAGAGAAAGAGAAAAGAAAAGAGAATAGTTGATGGATTTAACGATTTAATTTTAATATTTTTTTTCTTAATTAATATTTTTTTCTCCACAAATATCTTTCTAAATTCTTGATCGAAATACAACCTCAATGAATAACGTTAGTGTTTTCGTTGGGTAACATGTATGAACCGACATAGATATTATATATGCAATAAAAAAATATGATACCAATTTTTATCAACATAAAATGTGAGAAAACATCACAAATAATACAAATAATTTTAAAAATTACTCTAGTCAGTATCAACATGTACAAAAACATGATCGACAAGAGAGGATTTATTGCTCAACTCCATGTACAAAAGCTAGGCATCTAAAACGTATTTTTGTTGTTTCCCATAGGTATAGTTTGAGTGGGTTGGTTCCAAAATTCCTCATCTTTGAAAAAGGGGAAAAGAAAGGTACCAAGTGAGTGTACCAATAAATACTCATTGCAACCTTTTCTAGGGTAAATGTCAACAAAGTCATGGTGGTGGGTGCATTAATGAAATTGGGATCATTGGAATGCACTAAACGCTACACCATCTAGTGTATTCTTGGTGGCATATCTCATGTCAATCTTTGTGACGTGAACAATTTATTTTGTAGGGCACGTAAAATAAGGTCATTCATGTAAAATTTTAGTTTAATTAGATATTGGTAATTCATATGAATTGAGTATATTTTTTTTTAATGAAAATAAATTATAAATATAATTTTAAGAATAAATTATAAAATAAATATAATGTGATCATGTGACTATTAATATCTGATCTACTTAATTTTTTACGTAGATTATAGACTTAGCGAGCTATTTGGCCCAATTATCTAGGCCTGAGACTTAGTGGGACTTAAAGGACAGCTTCCTTCAAAGTCTCAGATTTGATACCACTTAAGTGTTATCAATTCATGAGTTGAGTCAGTCTATACAAGTTTTATCAAAGCTTTAATCGGATCACCTGCTAATAGACATTGTGATTAGTCCTCTGAATTAATCTGTATTTAAGCCGAATTCTGTATGATTTGTTACACGTTTAATAATAGAATTTAATTATCTAATTAGAAAATCGATAGGACCCATTCTTATTGGGAAATTTCCCATTTTTTTTATGACTAGTCAAGCTTTATAGGATGAGGATGGTCAAAACGAGGTTGCAGTCAAATGCTGATCAGCATCCCACGTCATGACATGACCATCTTCCATAATTAGTACCAGATCAGCATCAGATTTCATGTCATGTCATGTCATAGTTATAGTTTCATGTCATGTCACGGCCACATATAGTTATTACTAGAAAATTCTCTATCTGCATGCAGTGCGCAAAAAAATAAATAAATCAATTCTTAGACGTTAGAATTTTATAATTTATAAAACAGATAAAATATAAAAATCAGATAAAGATACATTATATGTATATACAAAGAAATATATTATTGCAAAATAAAGAATAAATTAGAAAGTATAATGATTTTGAAAAAGTGTTGTTAATTTGATAAAAATGAGGAAAGAAATGTGTGTTTTACTTTATTTTTTTGTGAATTTCATTAAAAAAATAATTCAATGAGTAAAATATATGCCTAATTTTAAAATTTTTTTGTTCATGGATCATAACTTATGTGGGGTCCACATTTTTAAAAAGAAAGAAGTGATAGTTTTGGGATGAAAAAAAATAATCTCAAATAAATTTTGTGAATTTCATTAAAAAAATAATTCAATGGGTAAAATATATGTCCAACTTTAAAAATTTTTTGTTCATGGATCATAACTTATGTGAGGTCCACATCTTTAAAAAGAAAGAAGTGATAGTTTTGGTAGAAAAAAAATAATCTCAAGTGAAATCTTAACCGTTGGATTAACTCAAATGAATTTCAATTGTAGATAGTGAGAGATAATTTTTGAATTCAAAATGAATTGTGATTTATATTATAGATGAAAACCAATAAACGTTTCGTATTCCATAGCTTGGCGGTGTTAATAATAATTCAAGAATCTATTGAATTTAGAAGTAAAAAATAAATTATAAAATAAATATGCTATTAGATTAATACTAAACAGAAATTTCATATTGAAAAAATAATAAACAGTATATCATAAACATAAAAATTAACAGAAGTTGACTGAGGTTAGCATTTAACACTGTCTCCTTAAGGCCGATGTCACTGGTGCTTACAGCTGATTGACGTCTGTCTCTCAAGATGCAACGATCACGCGCATAAAAATTAGCACAATTTTTGTGTGCTCGACAAACCAGATGGCAGTGTTGCTTTCTCACAAACGACTCTAGTGTAGAATGTCAGAAATTTTTTGGTTTTACTCACGGATGAACTCTCGAATTTTTGTGTATTTTGAATTTGCAAAAGATTTTGGTATTTATAGTCTTTCAAGCTGCAAATGAAGCCACATATTTACTCCACCATTGAAGCCATTGCAACATCTCTATTAACCAGCCAAATTACTCACCTCTTATGGATGCTATTGCCAAAATTGAAATGTCTCGACCTTTCAGTGAATAAGAATAGAGCTGTGAGTTTATTATGTAGTTAAAAATTAAAGGGGTTAAAAAGTAATTATCGAATTACTCAGTACACCTCGCACCTCTAAGAGCTCCACATTGTGCCCTTGTCACGCGACTGCGGTGCATGAAAGCTAAGGTATAATGTGATTCACTTTGTCCATAACTTTCTTTTGGTGCTCCAAATACTCATTCTGATAATGTTAGATTGATATATATATAAACGCTTTAATATATTTCTATCCAAGTGATGTGAGACTTTTATATTTTTTTCATATCAATAGTAGCACTTTGGCGAATATTTTCTCATTCAACTTTTATCAGTTTTGAGCAAGTAAATACATTACGGTTATCAACTCGTAGATGAAAATCCATTTTACACATGATTCAATGCTTTCTATAAACGGAACCCACTAAAAAAATTGGATCAAAAGCATCTCAAATTTTAACTTTTTTCCAATAGGTGGGGGGACAACATATCTATTGTATATCATCATTTTAACTTTTTTTCGGAGCTCATAATCATCACTCAGCTCAATTAGTCTAAGAGAAAATAATTTGAATCTCTAAAGTTAACGATCGAACAAATTTCTAATAATTTTGAAGGAACTCGAGCTGGCTACGTTTGAACACAAAATCAGGGTATTTCATCATTTTTACCTTTTGTTACGTCGACAAATGCGTACAAAAATCATATGCAAATCAAATGCACATTTTTGGTATATCCACGAATTGTGAAGATTCAAAGTTGGTATAATTCTAGCAGCAACATTGCTTCGGAGAACATTAGATGAAAGAACTCGAAGATATAGGTTTGAATATATGCCGTAAGAAAAATTTGCAAAATTTATTAGTTTGCCTTAGCATTTTTGTTCAATTATTCTTACCTAACAAATGAAAGATATGTTGAAACATATAAAAGTGCTTACTCACAACCAGAATTTGACAATAAAGGGAATGGGGATCAATCAAGATCTTCAAAAAAAATCTGTAAAGTGTCAAGAAGACATTTCATACTCTTTCTTTTGTTTTGTCAATGTAACATTGATTATTTCAAAACTAACATTCAAAGTGATGAATTCCATGTCCTTAGAAGCACTTTTGCTAGATTAAAAATAGGGTAATTTTTATTTTACACTTTTCAGTTTTCATATGGATTTTACTTTTATCCCTTATATTTTAGTTTGAATAAATTAAACTCTGAATTTCGGAAATAGTTATGCAATGTGAACTTTTCGTCGAATTTATGGACATAAATAGTCACGTGTCACACACATGATTACATTAAAAATTTTAAATTAGTATAAATATGAGATTCTTTTTGTCTTTATTAATTTTTTACCGTTTAATCAAAATTTATACTTTTTCAGTTTTTCTTGGTAAGAGGAGTCCGAAAATGTAAAAAAAAAATATCTAATTTGGATAAAAACTCATAGACGAAAAAATTAATCTCCCCAAAATACCATCTAAAAAATTATTTTTTCCATTATATATGTTATGGGCGTTACGCATGACTATTTCTATCTAAAGATTCT